>DF363117.1:14718-24773 GCA_000787875.1 Solanum virginianum
TTTGATCTCCTTATGGGGTTTCGATAATCGTTACTTTATTGAGTGTTTTTGAATTGAGTTATGCCTAATTGTAATTTTTTTTAGGGCAAAAAACATAAATTTTATTTGTTTAGATCTTCTTACATATTTTTTTCGTGAGTTTTCAAAATTATCTTTCATGTCAACTTGAGGTGTAATTTATTTCAGATACATTGTATTCAAGTGGTTTCGCATGTATATAGTATACATTGACTCTTTTCACTCACCTCTCTCTATATATGTATCTATATTTCAGAATGTATTTGGTGTATCTGGTGGGATCGTCATAAATCAGGGATAAACTCTTTCCTCTCTCACTCGCCTCTCTCTCTATGTATTTGTATTCAAACACATGTATCTAGTGTATTTCATGTATTTGGGATAAACTCCCTCATTCGCCTCCCTCCCATCTCGCTTGCCTCTCTCTTATCTCGCTTACTCTCTCTCTCTCTATCCATCTGTATTTAGAGTGTATCTAGCAAAAAAAACTACATTTATCTAAGAGTATCTAACTTACCATCTATATGAAATTATTAATTAGTGAGATAATATGTCATTATTTCAAATTATAGAAAGAAAAATAATAAATATGGTAGAAATATTTGTGTACTTAGATAGTTTTTCATCTTTATTTATCGTAACAATTCATGATTAATTCAATACAAGCCTTTATATTAAATTATTCATGTTTCAATCGGCAAGCGGCTGTTAGAATGTGTAGAAATATTTGATTTCGAACATTGATTATAGATTGTATATATGGTTTTTCTTTTTTTTTATATTTGGACAGTACTCCACTCATGAGCTATAATTTATAAGATCAATTAGGCCCTACTTTCAATCCTTTTTAAACAGAACTTTTAGTTTTTTATTAAGAGTTGGTTTTATAGTATTTTATAAAAAGCCTTGTACCTCCCAAATTATTCTTTTGAGTGTTAAGGTCTATTTTATTACTAGACTTTCACTAAATAGAAAACTTCTCAATATAAATACAAACGGCATATAAAAAGAAAAAATAACATAATTAGATAAACATATAACTATAGTTTGAAAAACTTACAAATTATAGCTATAGTTAGAATTTTGTTGCTATAGTAGGATTTTGTTGATATTTTTTCTCTCATCTCTTCTTCTCTCTCGCTTCTCTCCTCTCTTTCTCTCTGCAGTTTCTTGCAGATATATAATTACAAATGTATATCAGTCACATATATACAATTATTTTGACAAATATACATAGTCAATTCGATAGATATACATATACAATTCACCTCTCTACACTCTCGCTCACCTCTCTCCCCACTCTCTCGATCTCGCTCGCCTCTCTCCTCCCTTCTCTCAATCTCGCTCGCCTCTCTCCTCCCTCCTCTCAATCTCACTTGCCAGATATACAAATATATATGTATATTAATTATACATATACAATTATTTGATAGATATACACATACAATTTGATAAATATGCATATACAGTTCGTCTCTCTCCTCCCTCTCTCGATCTCGCTCGCCTTTCTCCTCCTCTCCAGGTCACATAGCTGAAATTATATTGTGCAATTATGTAATATTAAATTTTAAATCTAGACTATTTATAAAAGTTCCATTACTGAATTTTCAGAAACTCACATTCGATATCCTAGATCCACCACGTGGATAGTCTTGTCACAAAGAAAATTTAAAAGAGCATAGTGGCAGAGTGATAGAGTAGGTGTTTGAATTTTGGTAGGCTTGTTTGGCAACATCAAAAAATGGGGTTCAATTACTACACCCCATAATCTGACTCAACACTCTTTTATCTTCCAAAATTGCTGAAAACTATACATGACACTGTCAAAATTCAACAAAGGGGGCATCTCATAAATGGACAACTTACCTTCATTTTTTGCCCATTGGATTTGTTTCATATTCCCAAAAAAGAAAATTGAAAATTTTTTAAAGAAAATTGATGTAATCTTAATAATTAAGTTACTCCCTCTTCACATCTTTATTTGTCCATTATTGATTTGATATAGATATTAACAAGTAGTAAATGATAGAGGTAATTCTACCAAATCACTCTTTAAATATAATAAATATAATAACTTAAAAAATAACAAGAATAAATTAGAAACTAAGTGTAAAATTATCCCTTGATTTCATAAACTGAATAAGTATTGTTGGTTATGATTTTTTGCGTCCCTAATTCTCCTCCTCCTATCCTCAAATTTGAATTAAAAAAATTAATAAAAGATTAAGACCGACTCCTAATATTCATAATAAGTGAATATTTGAGATGTGCGTAACCTTAGAGAAAATTAATTACTCCCTTCATCTCATAATATAAGGAAATTTTTATTTTACATAGTGATTAAGAAATCATTAATGCATTAGTTAACTTTACTATTTCACCCTTCATTTATATCAATGTATATTAAATTAAGTTAGAAAAAATCATTAATGAACTCATTAATGGTGGGGTAAAATGAAAAAACATAATTAATTATATCCTAATTTAGTAAGTGTCCTTATAATATAAGACAAATATTTATAGAAAGATAATTGTGCTAGTTAAAGGGTTACTTAATAATATTAATTAATTGAAATTTTCTGTCCAACTAGAAATGCACTTTATTGGAACTTTTAACCTTAGTCCTGCACCATGTACGACCCTATTAAGGCCACTGTCATTACTGCAGTAAAATTTATTACTGCAAGTATGACCTACTATCCAGTTAATTAATCTTTTTTCCAAAATACCCTTCTAATTTTACTAAATGCTTGTGAAGAAGCAACATTGTATTAATAAAACTTTACCTTTTGATTAATTTCAGTAACTTATAGGTGGTTTGGATTGAGATATAAGTTATAATAATTTTAAAATAAAATAATTTGAGATAAAATGTGAGATTATTTTATCTCATATTTAATTGGAGTTATAAAGCAATCCTTAGACTATTTATCCCATCATTTTTACCTTAGTAATGGGATAAGTTATCCCATATATATAGGGTGGGATAACTTATCCCAAGATGAATTATCCTGAGATAACATGTTACCAACCAAACGATCCCTAGGTATACCATTCTCCAAAAATTCATCTATTTTGAATTTAATGGAAGTAGCTTTTGTTGAAATGAGTATCTTTATTTATACTCCCTCCGTCCATCTTTGCTTCAACAATATTTGTCTACTTTATAAAATCAAAAAATAATTTTAATATTTAACTTTTAACTTACTCTTATAATTAATTATATTCATTTTCCTATTACATTTTTGGATGATTTAGTAAAACTAATCTTATCATTTTCTCCTCAATTTGTGTCAAATCAATAGTAGACAAGTATTGTTAGACGGAGGAAGTATTTATTTAGTTTTACAAACATTCACATGCATGGCAATTTACTATTAAAAGAACAGAGATTATTTCAGATAAACCCTCCCCCGACTCAAGTGAATCTGCTTTACTATACATGTTAAATAGTATAGTTAGTAGATAATTTATATATAATTGTCGCAATTCACAATTAAAAATTAATAAAGCCTAACTCATCCCCGAAACCACCGACGATATATGAGATATTGACAATTTGGCATTATGTAAATCCCACTTATTACAAGATTCCCCCAATCTTGTGTACTGCTAAATAGTACAAATGATGAATACTAATTCAGCTGTTGGCATTTCAAAGAGCCACAAAACTGTATATGAACAAACAAAATCTTTCATTTCAAGTGTCAGATGAGCAAATATGAGCTACAGAAACACATTTATGTACAATGAACTTCAACAATACCAACCACAAATATTGTCCTTTCTGCCAACAATTACTAAATGATAACACGTTTGAGACCACAAAATTCAAAAATCTCGAGAACCAACCACGCATTTTCAACCAAAAAGCTAAAACCCCGCTTAAATATAAAATTCTGGTGGTGACAAAGAAGAATGGGCCATTTTTTCCCTAATAATTCACCTGGAATACTATTTTAAATGAAGAGACACGAAAATTATGAACAAATAATTGAGTCTATACAACATCTCTAAACAAACACACAATAATGTAACAACGCATGTGGACTTGCCTCATAAGTAAACATGGATGATAAGTGATTTCACATCAACTACAACCCGATGAAAAATGCGGACGACACGACACATTTATTCATACAGTAGTAACAATACCTTAAGTGCACACGCATACTGAATCAAACGACAAACTTTAGAAGAACAACTTCAACAACATTACTAAATTACCTCTAGAAGAACTCAGTACATGACACACATTAGTTTGCAAACAAACTCCAATATCAAAGGGTTCTTTAAATAGACAAGATAAAGAGGACATATATTACGTGAACATAAAAAAACACCATGTCGTAATTAGGTAAAGCATCTACTACCCATGCTAAGCTGTCCAAGACCCAACAACCAGCTACCGTCCATGCCTTTCACCCGCTTTGCATTTCCTCTCCTACCGGTAATGCTGGATGGATAGCTTTAATCATGTGTAGATACGCTAATTTCTGCTCCGACACTTTTCCATAGCCCTTGGGGCTGCACATATAAATGCACAAAAGTTAGTGGAAGAATAACATGTCGACATAGGTAATCAAACATGTCTTAGATGCAGGAGTTGCTCGTCACGATGTTGCAAGCAATATAAAAAATTTTAACTGGACTTGCATTACCACAGAGAAAACACACATTCATAGATTGTTAAAAGTTAATCTTTAGTCAGAAACATAACTGTAGATCATAGCATCATCAGCCAGCTTACTTTTGCACCCCACTTCCCCTTTCTTAGGGAGACAAAGCTAACTAACTCACTTGTTTCATACAGCAATACCTGTATAGCACTACGCATAGATGTACAATCGCTTATTGCTCGTTTTCTTCGGTTTTGGGAGTTCATTAACCATTCTCCTGCACTCTCCATTCCTCATCTCTCACAGATGCAGGTGTGTCTATAATGCATATGAACCCACCACCACCAACCCAAAGATGCCTAGCTAACCTTGATATCCTAAACCGCATAACAAATAATAAAATGAGGCCAGATACATAACTGTAGCTCTGCCAGGCAAGCAATTCACTCTTACATAATGCTTGTTGAAAAAAATACATCATGGTAACTCGGGGAATGTTCATGATATTATACAGCCCGGGTGAGAATTTCTAAACCAGTATTTCATAACCTCAACTTATTTCTTCAGTAATATCTTGTATATATCAACTACCTAGGCTGTTTCAAAACATATAACATCGCCAGGGTTCACGGAATCAAATGTTGAAACCTGATAATTTTGTATTACACTTTGTATATTTATAGTTTATCACTAAGTGGTTGTTTTTCCTTTTTCCCCATGCTCCAGGAGGATCAATAGTGTTCGCACTCACCCTCCAGTGTGACTTAAACCCTTAACCTACCTGCTAATGGTGGAGGAGCTCAACCACTTGAGGAAGCCTCACTTTCTCACCAAGTGATTATGCATGTCAAAATACAAAATAGAGGTATAAGCACAGAGAACAAGGTGGGGAGAGATAAAGTAGGAAATGATACTTCCATTTCCATATTGATCGTGTGGATGAAGTGGTCTAAAAAAGAGCAGAGTAGGTTCAACATGAGATACTCACCCAGGCCAATGGCATCTGAACCTTTCATGATCCGCAACCTCTTGCAAGTATCAATAAACATCCTACAACATGACAATATTAGTAATTAAAACACACGGTCATCATCAAATATAATAAACCAGAAACTGCATTAATTATGATTTATTACAAGTATAAAGAGAAACTACTATACTAGAAATTGCAAAGAGCAACCTTAAGAAACGTACTATAGGTATTTTCTTAATATAGTCCAAGGAAAACAGATTTAAGAAAACATGTTCAGGTCAATCATTATTATAGTAGACCGACAGATTCAACCTTGAAAAGGGACAAAAAGGTGGGAGATAAAACGAACAAGAGACTGTTCATACTTACTCAATCAAGCTGTGGAAAACTAGCAGAATCATGTTCTGCATCATTAATGTTCTTTTCTTGACTGTAAGATTAGAAATACCTAATAGTTGCAGCACTAATAATGGGACACATACGAAGTAAGAGATGAATGTCACATGGATTATTAGGCTATTTCTCCCAAAGCAGCTAGTAGCACAAATGTTATTGAATCCGTGCTAGCAATATCTTTGAATTCTAGCTTTGTGCAAAACCAACAATGAAACCAAATTCCTCTAGTTACATATATCATCCTTTTTATCCATTGGCATTATCAAGACATCACCTTTGTAATGGTTTTTCTATACATGCTACAGATAAGACATAATAGTCTTGTAACTTAAGGCAGAATAAAAATTTTAATTGATACAAATCCCGTCAACAAGCTTCACCACAGCAAATCTTTGCATACCTAGCACTATCCACATACAAAATGAGCCTCGAGTTTTCTCAAAAGGCAAGTAGCAAAGATAGCCATCAAATTAACTTGTTGATTATTAATTAAACAGACTCCACTGCAATCAACCTCCTAAAAAGCTCTATCAGTCAAAAAAGGTTCAACCTTGTAACATAACCCCAAACCTGCCTGCATATCCATATGGAGATGATATAACTTCTTGTAAAAGACAGGTAAAGCACAAAATGTGGTTCATTTGACCACTCAGATATCTACTTCGCTCCGGTTAAATATCATGAATATCATAACTAAGCCATCTTCTCCCTGAACTCTACTACTTGGTGGGGCTTCCCAATTTAGAGACGTTGCATCTCAGACTAGAGATTTCCTCACTAATTTAGGAGCTACAAGAGCATCATAGCTCTCTAAGCTTCTAAATACACAAAGACTTGTTTAGCTTCCTTAAGGTGAGGTCTGGCTAGTCCAATTATATTTGTGTACCTGGAGATGTGTTGTATTTATTATCAATTGCATTAAGTCCACATGTAGTACTACATCCACACCACATGCATTGAATTCTTCTTCTTTTCTCAAAGGAAAATGTGGACAACCAAGAAACAGGTTGGCAGAAAGTGTTGTAAATTATACAAAACAGTGCTAAAACGGAAGAAAAAGAAAAAAGAGTCGAATTAGTAAGAGCTTACTCCCAAGGGACATCACCAACAAGCATCCAGTCCCCATCCTTATCTTCATAAGTAAGTACATATTCAGATCCATGAAGCAAATCCTTCAATTTGCTCTCACTTAACATATCCTTCCCAAGAGCTCCATGAGATCCATATTGACCTGTCATAACAGGGAAGTAGCAGTAACTAGGACAACAAATAAATCTTGTAATCAAGTATGATACTGCTTAAAGCCAACAACCCAAAATCATGAACTGGTAAAGGAATCAAAATAGCTTACCAATAGTGAAACAGCTAAACATTTTTTCAAGAGCAGAAGAGAGCTCCTGGTATGCAGAATAGGTTCTAAGGTCCACTTTCCTCAAATAAGGAGCACCATCCATGCTGACCTTAATGAAAAGAGCTGGTGATCCAGCTTTCCCATCCACCTCGTCGTTGTTCTTCGAGGCAGAAGCTAATGTGTTCTTTCTAAAAGATCGAATGGGTGGCCAACCAACAACCTGTGCCCTGAAATTATACAAACATCACAGATTATACAAGTTTATAATCAAATCCAAATATCTCACTTCTTACACCGATCGGGAAATACTCACTTAGTAGCAGGGGCACCACTGCCCGCACGGTTTGAAGCCTCATTCACAGCAGCAGGCCTCTCAGGAACTGTACTCTGAGAATTTGCATCTTTCATTTTTGGTGGTTGCACACGTGAGGTCTCCTTAGTATTACCTGCTTTCACACCTGAGTTCGACAGAAATTTTCCCTGTAGGATAGATTTAGTAACTTCAGTTAAAGCTTTACCGGAAAATGAGTATCCCTTAGTAAAGACATGATTGTTCACCTCCATAGCGTCTGAAAATCCTCGTTTGTTGCCAGTAACTACTGTTTTCTGTGATACTGAGAAAGCTGTATCTTTGGCAGGGTGCAAGGGAAAGAGCAGCTTCTCATCGACCTTTGTCGACCCCAAAGGGCAAGCCTCTGCACCCCTTTCAGGAGACTGGGATCCAGGGAGACCGAGCCTGAGCTCTGTTGCCTTGAGATTTAATCCACACCCATTATTATCCTCTGATGAGGTGGAAATATTGCAGCTGTCCACCGACGAGCAATCAGAAAGCCCCATATAGTTTCGCTCTTTAAATGCTGATCCTTTTTTGCATATGCTTCCTAGAGAGGTCGAAGAAGCCAGTAGAGTTACATTACTCTGGCCCTCCTCCTCCGCAACACCAAGTATTGGCGGAGACATCACAATTACATATCACGCAGAATAATTCTGCACTGCTCATTTCAAGAAAAGGAAATAAAACTATTAACATAACTCTATTCAAATCAAGAATTAAGTACAACATTCTAATAAATAAGCAAAAAAAAATCATTCAGAAAGTTTTGAGCATTATGTGTTATAACATCTACTCTACACAGGCATGGACAAACAGGATTAATATATTCTACAACACTGACAATTAAAGTACTAAGGATTGACATATATATGATTTCTCAAACGTCTCTCAACTAATAGTTATTATCTCAAAAAGTCAATCTCTTTAAGGATAAAAGTCAATTTCTTTGCTGTGAAAAACATGGAATCAAGAAAAAGGATGACTTTCTGGGATAACAACTCAAATGAGTAACCATATGAGTAGATATTAGCAAGGTAAACTCATTTTCTGTTTTGGGGTTATATAATCAACAGGTAATTAGCAAATACAGACACTAATGTAGCAGCAGGAAAAAAGAAAAAAGAAAAATCCTCTCTTAAAGCAACTACTTTTGCCCAGAAAAATTCAGAGGAAGAGAAAAAGAAAGATCATAAGCTTTTCAAAAAGAATATTCCCCATTTTAAAAGCAAACACCAGGAATAAAATTAAACAAAAACCAAGAACTTACCCTTATCCAAATACCTCAAAGATTAGTTCTTTAGTACACAAACACACACCCACAACGACCCCTAAAAAAATTGTTGCCTTCACTTCAACAAGTAAAAAAATCCCAAAAAATCTTCATTTTAGAAGTTACAACAAGTTTATGCAGCTCAAACAGCAGACACAGCTTATTTTCAAGACAAAAATCAATCACTCAGCAGATCTACAAAATCATATGAAACAGAGTACAGATCAACCCAAAACCACAAACTTCACAAAAAAAGAAAATTTCAAGAACATGCAAAGAAGAAAGAACCCAAAAGTCAAAATATCAAGAAGGAAAAAAACAAGATTAGCAACAAAAACAAGAAAAAGACTGAATTTTTTTTTTACCTGTGGAACCAAACTTGTGAATTTGATCTTCTTAGAGAAACCCCAAGTGGAAAAAAAGATAAAAGCAGCAATAGCAGCAGCAGCAGAAGAAGGAGGAGGAAGAAAGAAGAAGAAGATGATGATGGTGGAGTAGTGAGGCTTTTTTTGCTTGCAGAAAGAGAGAGAAAAAAAAAACTAAGGACCCTCCATTTGGCAGACAGTAACAAAAGCTTATTTGCTGTCCTATGTGAAACTCTAGGCTCATTTTAAAATTAAGAAAAAGTACTTAGCAAAAAGAAAAGTAAAAATGACATTAAAAAATAAAAAAAGGAAGAAAAGAAATATTGGAAGAATTTGGTTTGAGAATTAAGTTATTCTATGATTATAAATTTTTTATTTTATGATTATACTTCTTGAATTGATTTTTTTCTATTTTTTTTAATTTACATACTATCAATCGTTCTTCTTTTTCTATTCTTTTCAGTATTCATTATTAGTCATTCTTCTTTTTTAATTTTTTCTTTTTTTTCATATCTAATATTTTAGGTTTATAAGGCTTGATTCTTGAAACGACGATTTTTCAAAAACAGTCTCTCTATGTCTATGAGTTAATGGTAAGACCTAATACATTTTACACTCCTCAAACCCTGCTTTTAAGATTTCACAGGGTATGTTATTGTTGTTGAATTAATTTATTTTATTTGGGGAATCAACAATATAACACCAAGTTTGATCAGATATTTAATATTA
>DF363117.1:25758-38203 GCA_000787875.1 Solanum virginianum
ATATAAGCTTTTTTAGTAAAATTTAAAAATAAAGATTTTTTTTATACAAAATAAAGAGTTATTGGTTAAAATTTATATTTTTTAAGAAATTAAAATTATGATTTTAAATTTTAAATCATAATCTAAAATTATGATCATGATTCACATATCAAAATATAAATTTATGGGTCAAATTTTTTAAATATTCAATCATAATCTGTATCACATGTTCATCCACCTACTTGGTATAAACGTCAAGCATAATTCAGCTTAGACTAAGTTATTCTACGTGTTGATATAAAATTTAAACTTTATAAATTTAAAAGATGATTAAATTTATTGATCATTTAAGTTTTTGAGCTTACAAATCTTAATTAACACACATATAAATTTTTAAATATCTACTAAAGAAATATGTAAACTCGGTAGTTCTTTTTGGTGTGTATTTGCACCCCACGGTTGTTGATTTTGTGCTTTTTAGGGAAAGGGGAAAAAAGAGAAAAAGGGGGAAAAGAAAAAGACTTTTTTTTTCCTAATAATGCATTTAAAAGTAAAAATTTCATTTATGGAAAAGTTTAAACATAAATATACTTTCTTAGCTTGTGGATGGTCTAAAAAGAGTAAAGTTTGGATAATCTTAAAGATATAGTTGTCGTGTCGAGTAATTAGAATAGGAAGAGATTCATTAAGAAGGATAAACATTCTTTTAGTTGATATTTAAGGGGATTATTTGTTGGCAACAAGAATAGATAATGTTTAGTTAGTTTTAGTTAGAATTTTCCAAAAATAGAATAATGTAAAATCTACAGTTTTTATATGAATTTAGCAGATTTCTAAAATCAGATCATGTTTTGTCAGTTTGCATATATTCAAATATTTTTCAAAATGAAAAATTTTAATTCTTTTTTAATACAAGATTATGCTTAATTAGTCATTGCACATGATTTTTTTTATATATAGGAAAGAGATAAAAAAGAGAAAAGTAAGAGCGTACTTTAAATTTGTTTGGTATTTTTAAATAAATAATTGAGAATCTATTAAAAATAATTTATTTTATTTATTTTTTATAAAAATAAAAATAAAATTCACATATAATTCACTTTTTGTTATTCGACGTTCTTCTTGTTATAAGTTTGCTTATACTTTTGAGGAATTTTCACATATAGTCACTTAAAACTACTTAGTTGTGCTCCATAACTATAGTTATAACAGCCTTTGTATACGTTTGTATAATTCGCTATATGATTTGCAGTTTTTGTGTAGTATTTGTATATTTCGTTATACAATTCGTGCACAATATTTGTATAATTTACAATATAATTCGCAGTATTTTTTTCGCAATTCGATTTGATTCGTGCATAACTTTTGTATAATTGCGCACAACATTTGTATAAATTAGACGGATTATACAAAACTTAAATTACAATTACAACTAGATATTTGCCGCAAACATGAATTAATTCAAACTATAGTTATGTTAGTTAATTAACTCGCATCTATTTGTTTACTCGCATAAATTTTCCTATATCTTTTATAAATAAAAAATATATATTACCACTGTTAATTCTTTTAAATTGATCTATATTTTTTAAAAGTTTTTCTCATAATTTGTGATATATGTTAGTCTTTGAAATATAAATTACAAAAGTGTATTTGTGGTTGTAGTCAACAATCAACCTCAAAGAGAGTTGTATTCATAGTGCTTCTAGTCAACCTTTTTCCTTTTAGTTTTCTTTTTTAGGTTCTGAAAAAAGAAGGGAAAAAAAAGAGTTTAAAACAAATAAAATTTCTCTTTATATAATTTTCAAGCATGAGATTTAAAGAATAAATTCATGTATTTCAATCATTTTCCTACTGGCCCTTCTTTATTTTGTTCTAAT
This sequence comes from Solanum virginianum, assembly GCA_000787875.1. NCBI lineage: Eukaryota > Viridiplantae > Streptophyta > Magnoliopsida > Solanales > Solanaceae > Solanum > Solanum virginianum. Next base: position 27,618 of record DF363117.1, read on the forward strand.
TTCCACCCTATATTCTAATAGATTAAATATGAATTAGCGCCAAAAAATTCTCTAATAAAGATTATTTCATTCTCTGCACTCAAATTCTTGATCAAACGTACTAAAATGAGAGCTCTAAATAAAAAAAATATTTTACCTTATTAGAGAGTTCAATCGATACGAATCTAAATTAATTCTATCACATCAAAATATTAAATTTTAATTTTAAGATTGAAAAAATAAAAAAATAAGAAGAAAAAAGTGCATGTACAGATACAATTGACCTGTCCAAAGCACACATACTGACACACATGTGATGAAGATGGATGATAGATCTACAAGAAAGGATCAAGAGTAGACAGGACAACCCCCTACCCCACCCCCAACCCACCAGGTCAGTTTTATGTTTCCAATTTTGTCTAATTATGTAGCCAGAAAAATAAATAAAAATTAGAAAAATTATCCAACATAATATAATAATACTTTATTCGTTCCATTTTACGTGGCACTATTTGATTTAGCATGATATCTAAAGAAAAAAAAGAAGACTTTTGAATGTAACAATCTACTTTGAGATGACTAGTCTCACAAAACACAAGAGAGATGTTGCGTATATTAGTAAACAAGTTTTACCTACTAGTGACACTTTTTAAAGTTGTGAGTGCCTATATTCAAAACGAATAATATCACTAGCGGATTGGATCATTACATGTGGTCTAAAATCATTACTATTAGATATTTGTGTGGTTGCGAATCATTTTATTAAAGGTAAAAAAGAAATTTTAAAATTAAATTATTTTCAATCAAAGTAAGGTTACATTTTTTTGGGGACGAATAAAAAAAATGTCGCATTAAAATGGACAGAGGGAATATATTTTTTTTCTAGATTTATAGAAAACAATCTTTTATCTCCTAAAATTAGGAATAAGATTTGTGTATATTTTATCTTATCAGACTTCCTTCATAGAATTACTTGAATAAAGAATAAAATTTGTGTATATTTTATCCTCTCACATTTTTTTCATAAAATTACTTGAATAAAGAATAAAATTTGTATATATTTTATCCTCCGAGACTGAGACTCTGTTAATAAAAGTACTTCAATATTTTTGTTGTTATTGATAATTATGATTCTTTATTGTCAATTTCAAACCCCAAGTATAACTTGACATGAATTTCCAATCCACCATAATGTTTTAAACTTTTTTAGCATTATTTCAGCCTTTCTTTTTCACCCCTAAAGAAAATTTATAACCCTTTATATGATAAATTCCAATAGGCAAAAAACTAAAGGACAAATAATTTTCTAGAGCTAAAAAAAGGAGCATAATAATTATTATGAGTAGACAAAGAAAAGCAGGCCTCCCTTTGGCAAATCCAACAATTTTCAACTACTCCACTCATTACTTCTCCTTTTTATCATTTAAACAATAAATTAATCTAATATTTCAATTTTTTTTTATCTCAGGCTCCATTATTATTTAAACAGTTAAAAGAGATCCTTTGATAAAATGTATAAAACTAATTACTAAATTATGTGTATTAATATTACTGAAATTAATTATATTAGCATTATTTTCATCAATTATTTTATTTATTTTATTAAATGATTAGGATTGTATTAGAATAGAAATAGTATATAGTATATTAGAATAAAAATAATATTGATACATTAATGTCATGATTTACTATATATTAATAGTGTTGAATTAGGTGTATACACATAAGAACATGAAATTAAATAATATTAAAGCTAGTATCAATATTAATTTTCTAATATTTCTTACGGAAAGATCTTTTAAAGATTTAACTATAATTGATTCAAATTTTTTAAATATATTTAAATTTTTTAAAAAAATTATAACTTATATTACTTGTACGTAATTTCAAAAAAAAAAAAAAAATTCAAGAATACAATGCATAAATCCTAATACAAAATTCAATAATCACTTTGATTCATTGCATATATTTTTTAAGTGGAATTGTGGTGGTTTTTTTTTTTCATTGAGAATGGAATTTATAGTACCATATGTGTAATGACTCATTAGATCGTTTTGAATACTAGAGTTTTTTATTCCATAAAAGATTTATCTCGTAAAATTTTAGTGGATATGTTAGACTATTTGATAAATATGATTAATTAAGTTTAAAGTAAATTTAGATAACTAATTTAATTTGAGGACTAAATTGATAACTTATAAAATATCCTATACCACTTAGCATATATGTGAAAATTAATTAATAGGGTTTAATATTCTTTTAACTAAAACACCAATCAGTTACAGATAGTGCCGCTAACAACAAGAGAAAACGGCAAGGGATTCAAGTAAGTGAATCCAATTTATATTACTTTAGTAGATAGTGTTTGATATTATTTGTTATATGAAAGATATTTGAGGCATATAGATTACATTGGATTAATGGAAAATGCATAAAAATTAAGGAATGATGATGACGGCACTTTAACAATTAACAAATAGTCATCATATGCTAACTTATGTATATATTTATATATATATGTACACATATAAAATAGATTGTAGAGAGGCTGGCTGCTATATATGTTTGGACGGTTCCAGGAAAGAATTTAGAAGTTCTTATAATATAGATTCAGCAAATCATTATTTTAACACTTTTAGTATTAGTTAATTTTCATATAATTTATTCTTTTAAATATAATTAAAGTTAAGGTTACTTAGAGGAACTAAAACTTGATCCTAGGCTTGAAATTTAGAAAATTGATTAAAGAATTGAGTGAATTTTTGGGTCTAAGCTAGACATGCAGTAATATGGATGTCTATGGAATCATTTGCTTATGAATATTACATATTTAATAGATTCGAAACATTTAGAGATATGGGAGGAAGGAAAAGCGGTGGTGACTAGCTTGCTTGACTTCGGTTCTTCGATTAAGGTAGGTTATGATTTAATCTATCTAATAGAGATACTCTTAATAGCAATTGATAGTCATTGAGTAAAACTCTGATATTTGCTATGCACTTAATTGTTGTGGTTCGGTTGACTGATATATTATTGTGATTGGTCTGCAATCCCAAGACCATGAAACCCATAATCTTGAACTTGATCTCTCAAAGTGATGCCTTGAATAAAGAAGGCTTGGTGAAATATTGGTAATGAAGTGAGAAGTAATGATAAAGAATAATAAATTATATATATTGGATCGGGTGTCAAGTTCCGACACATATATATTATAGGATCGGGTGTCACGTTTCGACACATATATTATAGGATCGGGTGCCACGTTTTGGCACGATAATAATAAAGAAAAATATGTTAAAATAATTTAATATACTAAATCTCAAATAACACATCTCCCAAAAGAAGTGTAGTGTAGAGGCCTGAGTCCTCATGTTCGTTTTTTTATATTGTTATCTGATTACGTACTTATTTTATGATGTAATCACTTGTACTTGTTGCTTGTTGCTTGCCGCTTATTAGGTGTTATAGTTGATTTCCTGATATTACTTATGCATATTAATTTCTATTTGGAGTCGGCCGATGATACCTACTCGGTACATGTGGCTCGTATTGACTCCTACTTGTGTTTTTCTTTGTTTGCTTTTATTGAGTGCAACGAATATTCTATCAACTTTGCCTCGCCCTCAGCTCTAGCTAGTCTTCGGTATACCAGATTTCAGGGTGAGCTAACCTTCTAGCTCGTATTGGATTCTATCAGTTATGACATGATGTCCTTAATTTTCGGACATAGACTATTTTATTTATCTATTTTGGTATTGCTACTCTTAGACTTAGTATTTGAGATTAGATGTACTTGATGTGATGACTTTCAGGTTTTGAGAAATGTGATGTAATGTCCTCAACTTTCGGACATAAACTATTTTATTGATATTTTCTGGTGTTGCTACTCTTAGACTTAGTGCTTGAATTAGATGTCCTTAATGTGATGACTTTCAGATTTTGGGAAATGTTATGTAATAGAAATTATATGTTTTGTTATTCTTTCTTTTATAAGTTGATCTTCTGCGTTAAAATTATATTTTATAAGTGAACTCTTAATATGGATTGGGGTGTACATGTTGGTTCGGCCACCTAAGAGGGAAATTATGGGTGCCACTCACGATCAATTTTGGGTCGTGACAATATGGTAATTCTATATATATAACAAATTGTAATGTAAGATGAAACCAAGGTCATTTTGATTTTATGTTTGTTTTATCTTTGGTACAATTACCTCCTATCAAATTTATAGAGGTCCAAGTTCGATTTTGACATCTTAACACATCAGAATATGACACGTGACAGTTGAAATTTAGCTAAATCCAACTCAACAACGATTAATATAAGCATGACTTCAAACCAAAGTAAAAAAAAATATATCTTTAGTTGTTTAAGATTTGGAGTAATGAAGGATGCATACTTAGATCCGAAGAAATTAGCACAAAGATGTACTTTATTAGCCTCCAAAATAGATGAGGCTTATCAATAATCGTTTTCTAAAATTTGAGATTTTCTCCTACAAGAGAATTTAATGATACCAACATGCAAATAATATTGATAAAGATGGAACTCACGCAATATATTATGTAGGATTAAGGTAAGTATATATCCCTTTGGGGCCCTTGTATCCCATCGACTTATCTTCACAAATTTAATGATTTCAAATCTCATATTTAGAGGGTAAACCTTCTAATATAATATTTACTTTACGTATTCAACGTTTCACAAAATTTGCTTGAATATTGTTTCAACCCATAAACTATTCTTTAAACTTAATCAAGTATTTCAACTCTCTAATATATATATAAAAGAAAATTGTTAAACTAAAAAATTACTTTTATTAAACTCATAGTAAAAGTTCAATCTTTTTAATGTCATAAGTATCCCTAGAATCACATGGTAGCCCAAAGTAAAATGCCCCCACCTCTCAAGGGTAGATTAGGAATAATACTTACCAATTTCTTTTTTTCTTTCAATGAAGAAGACCTTAAAATAGAAAAAAAGATACATGAATCTCGGCATCTTTTATGGATTTAATTGGGAAAAACATTTGAGTATTTGTATATTTATTTATTTAAATGAGTAGTATATTTTTAATGATATTAGTAGAGTTAAATCATTGATTAAGCCTTGTAATTAATTGACACCGCCGCAAAATAAAAATAAAAAATTAACTTTGAGTTGTATAGTTGGTATGGTGCCTAACTTTTAAATTTCAATTTAGCAAACAGAATGTCCTCTACTAACCCAATTGTCACCAACTTATAAATTTCTTGTCTGTAATTTAAATTCTCTTTAATTTGTTAAATAAATAATTATAAAAAATAAAGTAAAAAAGCAAGTATAGAAAATGAGTAATAATCTCTGTTAGAGATATTTCAATTCATCAACAATTAATACGCCACTTGTATAAATCATTTTGCATCTTTTAAAAATCATTCCTTCTATTAATTTATTATTTACTTCTCCTCCAAAAATAAGTTAACAAGCCCCTCCAAAAAACTATTTTTATTAAAAAAAATAATTTTAAGTTGCATTCTTAAAACAGGAATTCTTTTTATTCTGATTTATGGGAGGAAGAAAAAAAAATAAAACTCTACTTACATCTACTATTTATTCCATATATTTGTTTCTGATGTATATTCATTTATAATTTAAAATTTATAAATTTTATTCCATTCTATAAAACATAAAACAACAATGAACTTTCTACCCTCCACTCAACTTTAACCTTCACTTTAATTTTTTTCATGTTCATAAAAATATATTAAAAATGATATTATATATATATTTTTTTAATATAAACTTTTTTAAAATAAAATAAAATGTAGTAGTTGGGGATGGAAAAAAAAAAGAAGAGAGTTTCGTAAGAGTTACGCAGAAGGAGATAAGGTAAAGGGGGGACAAGGAAGGAACAGCGTATCATGTTTATACTCCGACAAGAAAGCGCCTTTTCTTTTTCCTTTGTCCCCCAAAGAATGCGACATATAACCTCCTCAAACATCCTATTTCTTTTTTCTTATTCATTTATTTCATTAACATTTTAAAAAAAGAAATATATTTTTCGGGATCGTAGTAGATTGACATGTCTATTTGAACATTCTGAGAATATATTTGTAATTTTTTTGATGATTCTTCTATTTTAATTTATTTATCTTATTTTTAGTGAGCTAAGTTGTTCAAACAGACATCAAGTTAATATGTCTGTTTGAGCAACTTAAGAAAGTTAGTGTCGATTTTAGCATGAAGCCACTGAAGCAAAGACTTTTTAGGCCTCCAATTTGTAAGACCCCAATTTTTAACAATTATAGGTTTATAACATGTAAAATTTATTTTCGCTAAAAAAATATTGAATACTTTTAATATTTTCTCCATCTCATATTAATGTTGCTTTAGCTCTAAAAAATCATTTAGGAATTTAAGACTAAAGTTAACAATTGTTTTCAATTATACCATTAACAATAAAGAAGATTTATTTTAAATACTGCTCAATTTTAAAAAAAAATAAGAATAACTTAATAAATTATATCCTATATTTATTGTCTCGCTTAAAGGACGTGCTGGACAAAAAAAGTAGAAATGTACGAAATATTTGCATATATTGCTTATAGAGTTCCTATAATAATTATCTAGAGTGAAAAAAGCTTTTGAAAATCAAAATTGATAAAATCTACTTAAGATCAAGAATGTCTAAAGATAAATAGAATGAATTAGATGTATTATTAATTGAAAAGTAATTACTAGGAGAAAAAGATCATAAAATAAGTTTATTTATAATTTTGAATCACAAAAAGCTATAAAAATAAATTTTACATTAAAAAATGTATTCAAAGTGCAGACCCGATAAACGAATCCAAGCAACAATCTTCTTCAGGTGCACATCGCTATCATTTTAAAATTTCACTTTAGGACGCAAATTATATTGAACTGCCCCTGAATTTTTTTTTTCGATCTTATATCACATACACTTTTTTTTTTAGTTTAAAATTTATTAAAAATAATTTCACTCCAACAAAAATAAAAAATAAATCTACCAAACATCATGAGATTAGACCGAGAATAAGAAGTACCTTTTAGGAAAAGACACATTTAACTTGACCAAAATTTTTGGCTATTAATGGTTGAGTGATGAGAATTGCACGCGCTGTATATGGCATCTGGGTTTTGATGAGAATGGTCGACTCCTTGTTTTAGATAAAATTAAAATTAAAAATGAATATTTAGAGAATTAATCATAATTAATTGCTATCACTATCGCACGCTCGGTCTTTAAAGCAATGACATGGCATGTGCATGTCTCTCTTGTTTGTTATGTTCTCCATCATCTATCATCATCATCATACGGTACACACACATACCATGCCTATAAAACATTCGTCATTCACATGTCATCATTATTCTACTTGAGATTTGGGGAATAACTTGTTAGATGAGTATAAATATTAGGAGTTATTTCGTTAAGAATAAGTCATTTTGAGATTAGTTATCTCGTCATATATATAAAATAATTTAATTTATCATCAAGATATAAATAGTGAAATAAATAATTTAATTATTATCTAATACTTTTAACCAAATGCAGAATGAAATAATTCAATATTATATGTTAGAATTATTATACCATATACCTCATATCAAATGATTCCTAAGAAGTAGTTTAGGTGTTTCGTAGGAATAAGTCTAACACGTTGCTTGGATGGTTGTTACTATTGTATTGTATTGTATTGTATTGTTGATATGCAATATTTATTTTGATTTATTTAAGTATTACTATATCGCATTATTTAAATTTATCATTAAGTAAGCCGAAAAGATGTATTTTGTGTAACAATTGATTTGTTTGACGTGATTGCATCGCTGCTTTAATATTTTTTTTCTCATTTTGTCTTTACTTATTATTTAATAATTTTATGATATTGTTTATTTTACCTTTTCATAATAGCTCTATACGATATTCAATAATTTCTTATATATTTATCATTCAAATTATGGATATGTCACATTATGTAATGATAAAGAATGATATAATCTATTAAAATATTGTATTAATTAAAATAATACAATACAGTGCAATACAATACAATATATTATGAAGCAATATATAACAACTGTCCAAACAAAGAATAAGTTGCAAAGTCAAAATAAAAATAGAGACAAACTTTGATGTCTATACAAAGGGAAAATGCATAAAATCTCTTTTAAATATTCGATGTAACTTAATTTAGCACTGTCATTTTATGGGTATTTATTTACTTCTTCATTCTAGTAAAATTAAAATTAATATATGAATGTGACATATAGGTGAATGAATATATCGACATTCCGTAAAATTTTATTTAGATAATTGTTGCATTATAATTTACTCCAATTGACCATCTGAAAAATGATAAAACTATTATTTCAATCTTTTATTATATTTTTGACTGATATTTAAAAGAATATTTATTTTATAGATAAGTTAATTATATAAAATATGTCTTTTCTTTTAATTATATACTTCAATATCAAATAAAAATACATATAAAATTTTACGATTTAGTGGGTTAATATGTATAATTAAAGAATATGAACATATTTTAAATGGTTTTCTATAACAAGTTGTGCAAGCAAGAAAGCTTTTCTAAAATTTTGAATTGAAAGTATTTAATAGAAACACTTATTATATATATAAGTGTTCAATCAAACATATTATATTAAAAAAAATTAATTGACAAATTTAAAAAATAGTCTCTACATTCTGCGTTTATACTTTTATAATGAAAATATGTTCAGCCTAACAAGCTCAAATTTTAGTCGAGTTGGACTAGTCATATTTATATATTTGAAGGAATTAAGTTATTAATGCAACTAAAGAGTATTTCATAAAAACTTTTGTGACATCATAATTGTTCAACTGGTCTAGCCTTTTATTTAGACAAACAAAAGGGGTCGTCTATTTATGTATTGAGCCCTTTTTTAAAGAAAGTGGTTATATTTTTGAAATAGTTCTACTTAGAGCTCAAACTAATTATAGGTGGGGCTGAAAAGGAAATTAGAATACTTCCCTACCTATTTCGTAAAATTTGTCACGCAGTCGAAAATTGAGACTTTTTCATAAATTGCGATGAGATAAATTAGTTTTAACATATATAGGAAACGTTTCTCCTTAACGTGCTTTAAGTGCAGATTTTGTTGGGTAGCAAACTCCTCTCACATCGGTGGAAAAGGAGAAGTAAAACCTACTTCAATAGGTTCAACCCAATCCATTAGTATGAGGCCTTTTGGAAGGTGCCCAAAAATAAATTCGTGAGGGCTTGGTCCAGAGCGAACAATATCATACTAATGTGGGGCTTAGGTCAGGATACGCGCGGTCCCTACAAGTGGTATCAGAGCTTAGGTTCGGAGGGCAGGTGTGATGGACCGACGTGTGCGGAGTCATTGGTGTGGCATCAGGACCAAAGATCTGCAAGGGTGTCTTGTATCGAAAGTCTTCCCGTCAAGTGATGGTACAGGCGGCGTGTCCCGTTGAGTGATAACGGCGGTGCAAGATAATTTGGCAGATCAGATGGTAACCTAGCAATAAGAAGGTCTGTATCGAAAGTCTTCCCGACAAGAACAGATAGTCGGACGGCGTGTCCCGCAGGTTATTGCAGCGGTACAAGATAGTGGCAAATTTGAAATGATAATCACTGGAGGGGAGGTCACGAGATTGTGTGTGGTCAGAGTTTGAGGGGAAGTTTGTTGGGTAGCAAACTCCTCGCACATCGGCGGAAAAGGAGAAGTAGAACCTACTTAAATAGGTTCAACCCAATCTATTAGTATGAGGCCTTTTGGAAGATGATCAAAAACAATCCGTGAGAGCTTGACCCAAAACAGACAATATCATACTAATGCGGGGTTAGGGTAAGGGTGCGCGGTCCCTATAGATTCAACTTAATCAAGTTCTGAACATAATTGCACAAACAAAATGAAGAGAAATTAATAAAGTGGTAAGTTTGGTATGGTGAATTATATTGAGAATGGCAGAGAGACAAAGCAAACTTTTTAGCAAAAATGAAGGGTATTTGTGCCTGACAAAAGTTGCCATGTTTGCTGCAAACTATGGAGGGACAAAATGAGTGAATTTTATGATCACTCTTTTTTCTCTTCACAATCTCAAGCTATTATCCCTTTTAGATTACGAGTTTTGTAAAATGATAACCAGCAGTGACGGAGTTTAGATTATCTAAGGGGGTTTAAATTATGAAAAAATAGATATATAAATTAGTCGAATGGGGTTCAACAATATCTATTATGTACATATAGTAAATTATTTTAATCATGTATAAATAGTAATAACTTTTCATCGAAGGAGATTCGGATGAACCTCCTAACAAAAGGCTAGCACCACCCCTGATAAGTAGTACTTCCTTCGTCTCATTTTATGTGACACTTTTTGACGTGACACGGTAGTTAAGATACAAAGAAAGACTTTTGAAACTTATAGTTCGAAATTATTCGTAGGTATTTGTATTAACTGAGATTCATTTTATCAAGAATAAAGGAAAAATTTTAATGTTAAATTATTTTTAATTACAGTAAAGTGACATCATTTTTGAAATTGTCACGACCCGAAATTTCAGGCGTGATGGCACTCGTCTTATCCCACC
>DF363116.1:5017-19635 GCA_000787875.1 Solanum virginianum
AATCGATATGATTGAAAATTTGGAATGGTTTTAAAAAATTTAATTTTGATTACACATTATAAAACACCAAAAAAATTGGGATGATATTATTTTTAAAAAATAACCGTTTAACTGTCTTATTGACACCCCTACGATTGTGTCATTGCCTATGCTTTTAGGCAATTAAAGGCACATGAGCGCAATTATTTTACCCATGATCTTAAACTAGCGATCGTGGTATTTTTTTTTGAAGATATAATGTCACTATTTATATAGGATTCATGTTAATTATTCGCTTTGAAGAATAAAAATTAAAGATTATTTTTTTATTTGTTGGCCATCTTTAAAGTTAGGAACGGCTTAATTAATCAATTAAAATTAATTGAAAAATATGTATGGCTCAATATATGCAAAAGCAAATACGTCATATTCATCGCATGATTAAGTGGGAAACATAAAAGGGTATTTTGGATTAATTAAACTAGATTTTTTTTTCATTCATTTTTTTATTTTAATAAACATGTGACAAGTTGAATGTGAAACATATTGAAGATGGTTCTAGTCAACTAATTAATAACTATAAATTGAATTATTTTTTTAACATATGGTTTTTGTGTATGTATTAACTCAATTATAAAATTAATATTAATTATGCAGATTTTACCCATGCAGATACAAATAACTATATTATTAAAGTTTGAGCAAATTGGAAAATTGCCTTTTGTGTTTTGTTTCTATTAGTATTACAACATAACTAATATTTCATGATTTCTGCCACTTCAAAATTGGCAGGCCAAAACGTTAATTGTGTAATAATTAGAATATTTACAGAATAAATGTTTCAATTGAATAAATTAAATGAATCATGATCTAATTCTAAATTGAAGATATAAATTAAGTTTCAAATCCTTAATTCGTGTCTAAACAAATTTATATAAAAAGTTAGGTCTTTTCTTGGGTGGGTAATATTTGAAATTTCATTATCAAGATGTCAAAATCAAACAAAATAGGAAAAAACAAAGACCTAAAATATATAAAGACGTCCTCTATATTATATTATATTATATATCTCGTTCAATTTGTTATTTGTTATTGAATTACGTGCATATAAAGACCATAAAAAGAGTTTCATTTTGCTATTGAATTACGTGCATGAAGTCAAATTCTCATCAGTACAGGTCAAGGTAATGGACCCCTTAAATAAAAAATTTTAAAAAAAAAAATTTTGGGGTCCCTCTTTTCCTCACCTCACGTCCACAAATAAATTGGAGTAATAAATAAGTAATATGATGTGATTTCACCTCTAAAATGAAAGGAAAAAAAATTTAAATTCTTTTCCTAAAATTTGTTTTCTCCCACAAATCTCAAATAGTCTTGGATCATCAAAGGATGTGGTGGGCTACTCTTCAACTAGAGTTTTCAAGTTCATGCTTTGAATATGAAAAATTCCTTGACAGAGAGCGTTTTCCCTGAATGAGACCTATGCGAGAGTCTAGAGTAGTCGAGCTCCCTTGCGGGCACCAAATACTAAACGAACAACTAAAAAGAAAAAAGAAGAAGATGGTCTTGGTGTAACTGAACAACTATCCAAAGTACCTTTTTTACAATATTGTAGCACTTTATTAATTGAAATAAGAGTAATTTTCGCATATAGTCACTCAAAAGTACCTTAGTTTTGCTCCATAGCTATAGTTTGGTAATTACATTTCATAACTATAATTATAACATAGTTTGTATAATTTACGCAACATTTGTAAACGCTTTAATTCTCTATACAATCCACAATTTTTGGATCGTTTGTATATTTTGCTATACAATTGACAGTATTTGTATATTTTGGTATACAACTTGATTCATGCATAACTTTTGTATAATTGCGTACAACGTTTGTATAAATCACGTGAATCGTACAAAACTCAAACTGTAATTATAACTAGATGTTTATCGCAAGCCGTAATTAATTCAAACTATAGCTATATTAGCTAATTAATTAGTTTATATTTACTTATCCGCATAATTTTTCCTTCAAATAATTGGGTCAATTCAATTCATAAATAATGGTAATTAGCTTATAAAATTGATTAGTTATTAGTCCTAAAATCCTAGTCCATGGACCCAAAAATATTTTTGTGGTGTAAGAAAAGCATGGAGCCATTGATAATTGATAATTAAGCACATGACTGCATGTCTAAATATTTGATTTGTGGTTATTAATTGGTGGGGAAGTTGATGTTTGTCCATTTGGATTTTAGTACTGTTGATCCAACTAAGTCATGGTGAGTGATAAGCCCATTATTGAGTAACTTTCAATGTTATTTTTAGAGAGAAGTATTAAAAATACTTTTAAACTTGTTACGAATTATTAGTTTCATCTTTAAATTATTGATAGACTTAAAAATATCCCTTAACTTGGCGAATCAAGCTTAAATACACCCTCAAACTTGGCACAAATTATTATTTTTGTCCCTAAACAATTGATAGGCTTAAAAACACCCCTCAACTTGCCAAACTAAGCTTAGATACACCCCTCCCGCATGCTAAATGGCATAACAAGTGAGTACAATTTATTTAAAGTGAGTGAAAGGTTTAAAAAAAAAGACCACATCAGCCTTTTTTCATGCAACTTTTAATTACCAAACTACTAGAATACCCTTCTTCTTCTCATTTAATGTTTCCTTCATTGATGACGACCTCAAAGCAAATCTTTTTTTTTCATTCTCATTTTTAATTGCTTGATTCTCTTTCTTTTCCTATTTTGTTTATGATTATTTTTTGTCAATGTGGACTTCTGGCAATGTTAAAAATTTCATGGTCAGAATATGACAATCTCGTAAGAAGATTTTGGGATTGTAAAAGTATGGCAGCGAATGAAGCTCTACAAAATTTTAAATCAAAATTAATAAGTTACAGAAACATGAAGTTGGGAGAAGGATGAGTGTTTTTAAGCCTATCAATAGCTTAGGAACGAAACTAATAATTCATGCCAAGTTCGAGAGTGTATTTAAACTTAGTTCGCCAAGTTGAGGAGTGTTTTTAAGCCTATTAATAGTTTAAGGACGAAATTAATAATTCGTGCCAAGTTCGAGGGTGTATTTAAGCTTAGTTCGCTAAGTTGAGGGGTGTTTTTAAGCCTATCAATAATTTAGGGACGAAACTAATAATTCATGACAAGTTCGAGAGTATTTTTAATACTTCTCTCTTATTTTTATGACTATATATGTGCTTGTCAATTTACTATGAATAATACCAAATATAATTTGGGATAATGCATTTGTGACATGTATCTATGACATAGATACATATGGCAAAAGAAATGACCCACATAATACTTTAAGTGAATTTCGTATATAAATGAAAAAGAAAATGAAGGATTTCATAAAAATATAATGTAAGCTTCTGAAGAAAGGCAGATGTGATACCAAAGATAAAATTTTATTCGAGATGATAGAAAAAAATGAAGAGTTTCACATGCCATCCAATCAAATTGTGACGACGTTATCAGAATCGTCTCAATAAATTTATGGCCCTAAAGCCAAATTTCACAGAGAGGCTTCATTATTTCTTTTTAAGTTGTCATATATAAATTGAATAACTATAACTCTACATCCGAGAAGGTAGGATGCGCACAAACTTCATGAAGTAAGAGTGCAAACAATGAAAATTTTCTATGGAACATATAATATAAAGTTAAAATAATCAAACCTCACTCAAAACTTTAAAAAGTTTATATAATAATATTGAAAAAGTTACACTAAATTTAATAAATTAATTTAATAATATTAAAATAGCATTGATTTGTTGAAGTGCTTGAATTTCAAGGACACTTCAAAAAATAAACTTGATCTTTCTATAAACACACTACAATATATTTTGCTTATCGCAAAAACTTATACAATAAATCGAAAAAGGTAAATGTATGTAAGGATATAGTTTGAGTTCATGGTAATCATCAAGATATAAATAAATTAACGAAATAAGTAATTATGTAAGAGAGGATGTTATAATTAAGTAAATGCTATTTTATTTTTTAATTATTACAATGATCTCTATATTAGTGACTTTATGGTGGAGACGACTCTGAACGTTATTAACATAGTTTGAAAGTGTTGATGTTGGGCCCACCACATGTCACATGATTTATGAAAAAAGCCCAAAATGTTGTAGAACAATCGATCCATTTCTAATTTGCCAAGTGTGTGGGTCAAAGCCCACAAACATTGAGACCACATAAACTCACTTATGGTTCTAGTATCTTCTTATTTATTTAACATATACCATATTTTAAAACCATTTAATTCTAAGCTACTCATTTTGTCATAATTTTAGGCATGTCCACTACTACCAAAAATAAATAAATAAATAAATAAATAGAATTGGTAAAAAGAATTTATGTTATAAAATACATATATATTGATAAAAAGAATTTATGTCATAAAATACATATATATTCATCGTGATTTTAACTGAAGCAATTTATTAAAAAAATATGATAGAAAACAATTTTTTATTGAAATACTGAAAGTTTTCTAATTCTCATTGACTTGTAGTTTAAATATTTTTATCTGAGTTACTAAAAAAAGTCTGAACTTTATGTATACAGAACTTCATATATTACATATTTGAAGTTATTTTAAATTAAATAGACATGTTTAAAAAATGGAGATATATTAAATAGCAATGAGCATTTTCTTTTTCAATTAGTTTCAATGATTTTAATTTGTTGAATATTTTAATTTATTTGGAAGAATCTTTTGATTGCTCTGTTTTTTAATTAAAAAAATGTTTCTAGATTAAAAAAATAAAGAGAACAGCTATGCAAAAATTTTCTAATTGATACATAGTATATGATATGAAGTTTTAGGGACATATTTATATCAATTAATTAGTTACATAATCATTTAAAACTATTTGGATATGAAGTTTTAGGCATTTGGATATAAACTTAAAACCATTTAATTGGGCTGAGGCTAATTTCAAGTTGAACTTTTAAATATATAAAGAATAGGCACGACACCCCCACCCTTCTATCGTCCAAACACGTCGATCGTTCTAAGTTTTGGAATTAGGTCGAATAGGACCAGATTCGATCGAATCTGATGATAGCTTCGAGTTCAGGTGTTGTACTGTCGGTCAGATCCATTGAATTTCCAAAATGATTTTTTTTCTTTAAAAATATAAAATAAATAACCACAAAATCAATAAAATCTTAATTTAAAATTGTGAGTCTGAACCGTGTCTCAATCCCAAAACAAAAACAGATAAAAAATAAAAAATTCACACACTTGCTGATTAAAAATATTAGATTCAATCTCAAAATAGAATCTAATTTTGATATTATATTGTTGGTCAAATAATGAAACCAAAATCCCCTATCGTGCACATGGGTAACTATAAATTAAAGTTATGTTTAAGCATAAAATTATGTTTAATCATACTGTTATTAACAAAAACACCAATAAAACAGCCTAAATAGAAATTTTCAAATCAGCTTTACAACACTAAGCCACGTAAGAAGCCTAACTCACTTGTTTCTCACTCCAATAAAATTATGAATATTTCTAGTTATATTATATTAATAATTATATATACATTTGACGTAAATATCAAGCATGAATAAATTACTCTATTATCTCTAAAGTAGAACTGTCAATAAGGATTGGTCCAATCCATTCATAGGAGTCTAAACTGAAGTCTCAAACCATGCATAAAAATAGTACAAAGTTTAAAAACTTGAATATTTAAAGTATTTTCTTGTAATTTGTATCCAAAATATTACATAAAATGATAATAATTTCATAGTGAAGTCACACAACTAAATTTTTACTTAAAATCAAACTTAATAAGTATTATTAAAATTATTTTATTTATAAATTTGAGATTTGATTAACAAATAGTAAATATTATGTAATATTATCTTGTCGATATTTATGTTATGAATTAAGCTGACTATTTTTAATCTATCAAAATAATTAACCAATCCATTTTTTTTTCTCTGACAAAAAAAAATTAGACAAGTCTCTAAAATTTTGCATGGTAAGCTTTCACTTTATAGTGGAACTCCACTAACAAAGTGCCACTTGTATTTTTCTCTTTTAAACAAAAAATAAAGAAAAAAAAGCTCTATATATACCCTTCCATGGCAGCAAATATTTGATCACACTTAATAATATTTGTGATTTGTTTCTTCTCTTTTTTACAAAATGTTTATTGAAAATTTCAAAGTGGAAAGCCCAAATGTGAAGTATACAGAGAATGAAATACACTCTGTGTATGATTATGAAACAACAGAGCTTGTTCATGAAGAAAAGAATGGAGCTTATCAATGGATTGTTAAGCCTAAATCTGTCAAATATGAATTTAAAACTGATGCCCATGTTCCAAAATTAGGGTCTGTTTCTTCATTCATTCTCAGATTTCATTTTTTTTTGAAAAAATATTAAAATTAGGTGATTTTTTTTGTTTGTTTAGGGTTATGCTTGTTGGATGGGGAGGAAACAATGGTTCAACATTGATGGGAGGTGTTATCGCAAATCGAGAGTGAGTTTTTCTGTTATTCTTGAGTTTCATATTGTTTCTGCTGACGTCGGTATGCACATTGGAGCTTGATTAAGGATGGAAGAGTACTTTCTTGTTGATTCTAATTTCATGTTGTTTCCGCATTCGATATCTTGTATGCACATTGGAGCCTGATTAAATTTGGATCCGTGATTAAGGATAAAAGAGTACTTTTTTGTTGGTTCTAATTTCTATGTGTTATTTGTTGATTTTGTGAAGTCATTTTTGGGGATTCTAAATCGTGGGTTTTGGTTATTGTTGGCAGAGGAATTTCATGGGCAACCAAAGAAAAAGTGCAGCAAGCCAATTATTTTGGGTCTCTAACGCAGGCATCAACCATTAGAGTTGGATCTTTCAATGGTGAAGAGATCTATGCACCCTTCAAGAGCCTCCTTCCCATGGTACTCCCCTTGTGTTTTTTTTTTTCGAAATTGGGAGAATGGGGTGTGGTTGGGGGAGGGGGGTACCACTTGAAATCCTCCAAGTGGGGTTTAGAATAGGAGAGTGTACGTAGACCTTATTAATGCCTTGTGGGATAGAAAAACTGTTTTTGAAAGACCCACAACTCAAGTGTACAATTTTAGGTATAAAGAAGAAGAAAATAGTGACGGAAACATAGCAACTAATAGGAGAAGCAATATAAAGCCTAAAAGAAAGAATACGAACAACAAAATAGTGTGATAACCTATCATAAGGTAGGGAATAGATAGCCAGCCAACCAACTGAACTAGTAAGATTCCCCAATTGGTTAATTTTCCTTTAGTGAAGTAACTTGTTTGTGGCTTTACATATACTAATAGGATTTACTTGTGAGCACTTACAGTGTCGTTTGGTTTGTGAACAAGTTATACTAGAATTATGATGCGAGATTATCATAGGGGAGGAGGTAGGATTTTGAGTTTATGAGTAGTAGAATTGAAAAAAGAGGAAGTTACGGGGTTCTTGATAAATGATTTATACATATTAAGTGAATATTTTTAATACAAATACAGGGTTTGTATCAAAGTTAGCCGTCCTAATGAACTCGTAATCTTAATGTTAGCTCCACCCCTGCGGATAAAAATTGTATAGTTGATATCCCTGTACTGATAAATCTTTGGTTCATTAGACCAAAAAAGATATATAAGGGATAATAATCATGGGATTGCTTATACCGTATCAAAAGTTTAACCAAACACATGATAAAATAATCATTTTTTTCGCGAGATGATTATTTGTTATGCTTGCAATGAAACGACCCTGAAAATCTAACGAACTCTTCATAGTGTTAGTCATGGAAAGTTACTCTGTCTCATGACCACAATTACTATATTTAATGACATAAAGTTAGTTTCACGCTGATATATTTGCTCTGATGGTGAAATAGGTCAATCCAGACGACATAGTGTTTGGAGGATGGGACATTAGCAACATGAATTTGGCAGATGCCATGGTTAGGGCGAAGGTTTTCGACATTGATCTGCAAAAGCAGCTGAGGCCCTACATGGAATCCATGGTCCCCCTTCCTGGTATCTATGATCCGGACTTCATTGCTGCTAACCAAGAAGCACGCGCCAACAACGTGATCAAAGGCACCAAGAAAGAACAAATTGATCAAATTGTTAAAGATATTAGGTAAAAGTTATAATCTTTATCAACCATATTCAATCTTGATCGAAACATGTTTAGTATGGAGTGTAAATAACATGTCTGCTCGGTAACTCAGGGAGTTCAAGGAGAAGAACAAGGTAGACAAGATCGTGGTTCTATGGACCGCGAACACTGAAAGATACAGCAATGTGGTTGTTGGCCTCAACGACACCTTGGAAAATCTTTTAGCTGCTGTGGATAGAAATGAGGCTGAAATATCTCCGTCTACATTGTATGCTATTGCTTGTATTCTTGAAAATGTGCCTTTCATCAATGGAAGCCCTCAAAACACTTTTGTTCCAGGTTTGGAATCTCGATTACAATTGTAACAAGTTTTTGAAAGTATAATTTCTGCTGAAAACCACTATAGCTTTGCTTCTATAACTCAAGTATTTTTTGATGATCCGATTTCTCAGGTCTTATTGATTTGGCCATAAAGAGGAACACTTTAATTGGTGGTGACGACTTTAAGAGTGGTCAAACCAAGATGAAATCGGTGTTAGTTGATTTCCTTGTTGGAGCTGGTATTAAGGTACAACACGTTTAAAATGTGAAGCACTTTATGTACATATATTAAGCGCATATGCATACTTGTAAACTTCTGAAACTTCTGGTGTTTGTATTACAGCCAACATCAATAGTGAGCTACAATCACTTGGGTAACAATGATGGAATGAATCTTTCTGCCCCTCAAACTTTCCGGTCTAAGGAGATCTCAAAAAGCAATGTTGTCGATGACGTGGTTGCTAGTAATGCCATTCTGTATGAATCTGGCGAACACCCTGACCATGTTGTTGTGATCAAGGTAATAATATGACGTGAGAAATTAGAGTTAATGTACAAGAACAGGCATATTAATTTGTTAAAATGGATGTTTGGTTTGGGATTTCAGTACGTTCCATATGTTGGAGACAGCAAGAGGGCAATGGATGAGTACACATCGGAGATTTTCATGGGCGGAAAGAGCACCATAGTTTTGCACAACACTTGTGAGGACTCTCTTTTGGCAGCTCCAATTATCTTGGACTTGGTCCTTCTTGCCGAACTTAGCACTCGCATTCAGCTCAAAGCTGAAGGGGAGGTCAGTTTCATCACATTGTGTGTACACTAAATGTTGTGCGATTGTTCTAATGAGAAGTGATTCTGTTTTCAGGGAAAGTTCCACTCCTTTCACCCTGTGGCTACTATTCTCAGCTACCTCACCAAGGCTCCTCTGGTAAAGTTTCTATGAGCACTATTCTTGTTCAGTTCAATTAGACTCGAAAGCTATGTTATTCAGACTCTTCCATAAGTGTTTGTCGGATCCTTCAAAAGTATTGTGTTTTTGGAGGTTCTGGCATGAGTGACATCATTTTTGCAGAGTCCGAGCATCATAAGCAGAGAAAAGTTTTGCAAAAGGATAGAATGTTTCCTCGTATGCACGAGCAGATATATGACTAGTTTCATTAGATCCATTTTCTTAATTACCAACTTCCAATCCACATGCCACCAGTTAAATGTTATTAGCTTCAGATTGTTCTTGATCATTTTAGCTCTATTCTTCTTTTTGCTAGCAATCTGTTGATTCTTAGTCTTTCTGTGAGGCCTGCACGAACGCAGGATGCTTTGAGCACGTGACTACCTTTCTTTCTTTCATTAACTGTGGTTGTGAATTGGAAAACAGGTACCACCAGGCACTCCAGTGGTGAATGCCCTTTCAAAGCAGAGGGCGATGCTCGAGAACATAATGAGAGCTTGTGTTGGTTTGGCACCAGAGAACAACATGATTTTGGAATACAAATGAAAATATGCAAGCCCAGTACACTAAAGCTCTCGCTATGCGCAGAGCCTAAATCAAGGAAATGACTAGAAGAGAATAGACTCAAACTCAAGTGTAGTTGCATGTGTAGAGAAGATCATTCTCTATTAGTTTTTGCCTTTTTTGTTTCCTATTTTATCATATGATCATGTAATTAAGCAAAGTGTGGCATGACTCTGAAGTGTAGGAGCTTAAAGGGTCAAAAGTCTTGTTTATTGTGATTTCTTCTCTTCATGTTCTTGGCTCTCATATCTCCAAATTGTATGCAACATCTTGCTTCTATTGAAAAAGAAAAAACAACATGGTGATTTAAATTTTGTTTAGTAATCCACATTTTCCCCTTTATGTCATATGAGTTTTAAGTTGCATGCACTAGTACTCGAGGCGGAACCACATTAAGTGAAGGGTGATTCGATGTTCATCCTTTAGCGAAAAGCTATGTGTTACACAGAAGTTAAATGTTGGCTATTATGAGTGTATTTTTAATATAAGAGATCTAAAAAGTGCATTTTCTTCTATTCAAATTGTAAGTGGGCAAGAGATCTCATTTGCTCAAAACCAGGTATGAGTAATAGTATGTAATTAACACTTTCTCTGTCTACTTTTATTTATCCACTATATTAAAAATAGATCTACACTTCTATTTGCTTTATTTAGAAAACCAAGACTCAAGAGATCTGTTAACTTTATTATTAACTATAATCAGTTCCCAAAACATTGAATCTATTATATTCAAAAAATGATATAGTAAAACTATTATTCTATTAATGCTCCTTATAAGGTGTGCCAAGTTAGTATTATGAATGTAGGGAGCAAATTTTATAAATGACAAACATATAAAGTCTAATGATGTTCCCTAGCTATAGTTTGGGTAATTGCATTTCGAAGCTATAGTTATAGCAGCGTTTATATAATTCACGCAATATTTGTATACATATGTATGATTCGCTAAATAATTCGCAGTTTTCGCATAGCGTTTGTATATTTCGCCATACAATTCATGCACAACGTTTGTATAATTCGCTATACAATTCACAATATTTGTATATTTAGGTATACAATTTGATTTGTGCACAACTTTTGTATAATCACGCACAATATTTGTATAAATCGTGTGAATTATACAAACCTCAAATTATAATTACAGATAGACGTTTGTCACGAGCCGTAATTAATTCAAATTATAGCTATGTTAGCTAATTAACTAACATATGTTTGCTTATCCGCTTAATTTTTTCCTAATTAGCTAATCACTTGAAAATAACGCAATAAATATTTCATAGCAAGTTAAATTACACTAATAACATAAAAATTATTTACATATTTTTGTGGATCCCATATAATAACAGCGAAGAAGCAGACAACTCAAGCAAATATGTTGACGAAGAACTGATCCCATATAACAATGGCAAAGAAGCGGGCAGATTAAGCAGACATATTGACAGAGAGTTGTCTGCTTATTCCGCTCTTCTTAATAATGATACACATATTTTTTTTTTCTGTTTCTCTCTTTTTTTTTCCCAAAATTATCCTTCAAGCTGCTGCAATAGTTTTACTCTTGCCAGAATTTTCAGAGGGCAATTCTGAGAAATTATGATGATTTTCAGTCTTCTTTTGAAGGATAAGAAGTTTTGATTTCTCTTTTATTTCATCTTTTTTCATTTGTTGTTCCCTACATTCCACACTACAAAATGCACTATTACCCCTGTTCACATAAAAGAATATTAATCAACGAACAATAATAATATATTCAGTATAGTTTAATAAATGATCAGTTCAAAGAGGTTTAGTTGTACACAGACGTTATTACTATTTTAGGTTACGAAAATCGTTTTTCAAATTATGATTTGAAAAAAAATGCAAAAATTAGTAATAATGAAATTGAGGAATACTAATCAACAATTTGATTAATTATCTAAAATGTTGAAGATGATGGTATAATATATACTAAGTATATGTCAATAATAATAATTTGTTGTCCCACAAATTATTTAAAAAGGAATCTTCTGTACCAACTACATTATGCAATAAATAAACCAAATAAGAAATGACATAAATTTGCCACTTGTATTTTTCTTTTAGATTTATATTTTCCAACAATTTAGATCCTTTAAGTTGGAAAAATTGAGTATACTTTCAACTTCTTTTAAATATTTTAACAAACTCCGATGGTTCAATTTTAATGAAAAATTATATCCTATTTTAATTTTTTTTTAAAATCATCTGTTGTCTTTTTTTATCTTTTTTTGCTCAAGTTAATATTATTACATGTTAATACTATGTTCTTTTGTTCCTCATTTATAACACAATTACTTCATCGCTATAAATTTTTTCCCATATTATTTTTCATATATGCGTTACTTAAGTTATATATTTATAAAATAATGTTTTTATCTTCATAAAATAAGATTAAGAGTGCATGCATACGTGTATTACCTTTTTTAAGTTTCACTTTCAAAATCAAATTGATTATGTTATTGTGTGAGTAATGCTTTATTTTGGTACTTAATATATTTTATTTGATTGAAATTTTATTTTAAAAAAAATAAAGACAATCATGTTAGATTTCATGAAATTTTTGTTTGGAGCTAACAAAGAAAGACACGAATTTTGTAAGTCTGTGGGATACAACTAAATTTCTCATCTTTTTGGGGATAAAATATATTACGTTTAGGGTAAAAAACCAAAATGAATATATTTTGTTATACAATAAGGACTATTTCAATCAAGCGAAATATATTAAAGATCAAAATAAAACATTGCCCATATATTAAGGACCATTTTAATTATTTTCTCGTTACTGTTATATACATTTGTAATGATCTCTATAACTTTAACCGTTTAAATATGAGAGAAAAATTAATTTTTGTCCTATTTATGCCATATAAATTTTCAACAAAAAAAATTCAGTTGAAATTTCTTTTAGTCAAATTAACTTCGCCCTTAATTATAACAATCTAAAATACACTACCAATATCATATAAAAATTCGTTATACTGTCCGTATATATAATAATTATTATTACCTATACATGTAGATGTCGCGAGAAGGTGTCAATCGACTGTTACAAAATCCACAAATTGTCAAAAAATGAAAACTTTGATCACTTGAAATTCTATGGTGGTGTTTCGATGACATGTGTCGATAATCACGACCATTTAATCGATTATTAGATTTGATCATCAGATCAACGGTGATCCCTGTCATGCTCGTTGTTCTCCTCATCACAGGATCAGATCCCCTTTACAAAAAGAGCAATTTTTATTTTTATTTTTTGGTAGAGAAAAATTGGGAGGGAAGAATTAGAGAGAAATGAAATGAAGAGACATATATATAGAAAAAAAAAATGGTGTGTGTGTGAGAGAGAGAGAGTTTATGTTGACTTTGAGGGTGTGTTAATGATCTTGTGGTTGGTATTTAAATTAAATATATTATTTTAAGGAATTTATAAATTATTTTGGTAGATATTATGGGAGGTGAGAGCGAGTGAAATATGAGCGCGGGCTGATCAGGATTGAAAGCATTCGATAGAGATAAAGATGAGATGTGTTGGATGTGAAATTGAGGTACTGGTGAGGATGGAAAATACGATGTTGAATTAAAGATGAGGTGTGTTGGATGTGAGTGTAGGGTGACGAGGATGGAAAATATAAGATTCAAATAAAGATGAAGTACGTTGAAGGATAAAAAAAATACAAAATTATTACAAAATGTCACTTGTGGAATTATTTTCTCTATTTTTACTAGATAAATCAATTATCTCATATTTAATAAGCTTATTTTGATAATTAAAAAATTTTAATCAATCAAATATAATTTTTTTTTGGAAAATATAAGATTCACATAAAGAGCATTTTTGACCCATTAAATAATAATAAAGATATTTTTAAATCAAAATATTACTATAAATCATATTATATTTCGTTTATTAGTTCCATGAGTTGATCATATTGATTCTCACTTAATGAATACAATCAAATAATTAGATTCCATTTCCAAAAACAATGGAATAAATTTAGTCTATATGTTTCTATTTTTTTTTTCAAAACACCAAATGTAATTATAATTGTTAATTAGGGCAATATATGTTGTTTTCAAGAACAAATCAACGTAAACAAACAAAAAAGTGAGATTTTTTTTATAGTACTATTCTTTTGTTTTAGCTATTTTTTTTCTCATATTTTTATTATTGTTCCTTCACTTTTGTATTTAAAAATTTATTGATAATAATCTTTCTATTATATTTCATATAATGTGAAGATATTATTTGCATTATATATATATATATTTTTTTTTAAATTTTACTTATAAAATTATTGTAAATTATTATTATTGTTGTTGTTTTTGCTGCTGACGTTTTTGTACCTTTTTCTTTTTCCTTCTGTTACTTGGACTAATTCAATGGTGATGATGAAACGAGAAAACGATGAATATAATTTTTAAATTTGCTTTTTGTTGCTTTGAATATCTTTAAATAGGAACATGACATTCCTATTAAATTTAAAAAGAAAAGAAAATATCAACAATAGGCTTTGTGGTATTGTGGACCCTAATTTTAAAGTTAAAGATTTAATGGGGATAAGATAAGACAGGCTTTGCATATTCATAACTTTGTATGTTGTAGAGGTTCGGAGCTATATTCATTTAAGGTAATCAG
>DF363116.1:22066-36912 GCA_000787875.1 Solanum virginianum
TGTCCTTAGTACAACCCATCTTAAGATGAGAAGTCTCACATCGAAAAAACACATGAGAGATGTTGGATATATAAATAAACAAACCTTACCTACTACTGATGTGTTTTAAAGTCGTGGGGGCCTAGGCCCAAAGCGGGCAAATCACTAGCGGGGTGGATCCTTACATAGATAATTCTTTGAATTATTTATCCTATCATTTTACCTTAATGATGGAATAAGTTAACCCATATATAGAGTGAAATAATTTATTCTAGAATAACTTATCTCCAGATAACTTATTCCCAACAAAATGACCCTTTTATTCAAATTACAGAAATACACAACTTACGTTTACATAATTTCATATAATTCATACTTTTTAAAAAAATTACAAAAGTCTCTTAAATGATACAAAATTGCAATACTTATTGATACAAATTACAATCCCTACTTCTCCATGTATCATAATGAAAATTCCTTAATGCTCTTATCTTTTCTACATCTATCACTGTTTCATTTTTTGTATCAAAAAAAAGAAATTTTTGGTAATTTTTTAAATTTTTTTTGATATTAATTAAAATTAACTCTAAAAAGTATGAGATTTGTATAAAATATCTTTATTCTACGGAGAAAGGCCCAGTCAATAATGTGGTTAAGTAGTTGGGCCAAGATTTAAAGGCCCATTATTTCTACAGCTTTACCAGTCCATATTGAGTTGCGGAATCCAAATTCCAAAAAAAACTATCATCGTGGAGTTTCAAATTTCACATGATAAATTCTCATAAAATTCTAAATTATATAAATTTTGGTTGTGAAATATAAAACATCATGACAAACAACTAAATTCTAAATTCTAATTAAAAAGATTTTTAAAAAGCATGTTACTTCAATCATTAGCTGTTTGAACATTCGCTAAAAATAAAAAAATAAAAAAAATCAAAATATATCCATGTAATTTTAGAAATAATTTAAATATGACACTCGTTATGTTTTCGATTCAAATATATGCTCTCGTTAAGATTACCAATTGCTTTTTGGGTTTGATCTCAATTGAGTGTAGGGTCAGTTTCATAATTATGAATACTTACAGGGCCGAGTTGTTAGTCAATCTTTACGCTACCACAAAAGAAGAGAAAGTAACTTTGGGCCCCTCAAGTTTTTCAATTATGTCACTTTTACTTTCCCTTTTTTTAATTTTTTTTCTTTTTATCATCATCATATCCATTTCCTCTCTATTTTACATGCCAAGAAATTGTGAAATCGTAGAAATTGAAAAATAGATACACTTAACTTTGAGTTGATAAAAAAAAATGGCAAAGTTTATAGCTTTTTTTGTGATTTTCTTAGTATTATTTGCTTCTAATACTAATGGTAGTTCTAATTTCATGGACACTTTTCTTGTTGTTGGCAAAGTTTATTGTGATACTTGTCGTTGTGGCTTTGAGACTTCTGCCTCCAAGTATCTTCCTGGTAATATTATCAACCCCTTAACTTCTTTTTTTTTAATTATTTTTATTATTATCAGACTCAGAGAGGAATTTTAAAATTAAGTTTGATGATTCGCTATTGAATTTATTGCGTCTTTTATATTGGAGGTTCAAGCTTTAAACCTATTATTGTATTTTTTTCAATTATAAATATATATTTTACATCGAAAATATGAGATTTAGCCCAGAGATAGAGATTTTGACAGAATCTGAATATGTATTCAGTATTTAGATGTGTGGGATTTTGAGATAAGAGAATGAATTTTGAGATATCTAAGATTAAATATCAATTAATATAAGTATTGTAATATTTTATGGGGCCATTTTATTTGTCACCTTTGTGGTGTAAAATAAT
Organism: Solanum virginianum; assembly: GCA_000787875.1. NCBI lineage: Eukaryota > Viridiplantae > Streptophyta > Magnoliopsida > Solanales > Solanaceae > Solanum > Solanum virginianum. The sequence goes on from DF363116.1 coordinate 23,888, forward strand.
TATCATTTTAAAGAAAATCAAGTTTTAATTAATTATATTCTTCAAAATTCAAATTTGTTATTCATGTTATAATTTTAGTGTTTTTTCATTTATAAATTTATGTTTTACGATGAAAGTACGAGGTTCAAAATTAGAGATGAAGATTTGACAGAATTTGTATTCAGTATTTAGATGTGTAAGATGTTTAAATAAGAGAATGAATTTTGAGATATCTAAGATTAAATGTATATATGTTAATTAAGATGATTGTTGTGATATTTTATCGGGTCATTTTAGTTATCATACAAAATAATTATCATTTTAGAAAATCAAGATTTAATTGATTATATAATCTTCCTATTTTGTCCTTAGTCATAATATTCTTAAAAGTAATAAACATTGACTAATTAAAAGAGAAAATCTAAGTAAAGAGTATATACACAGACTCTAATATCGAGATTGTGTAGAATAGCTTTTTTTTATATATAAAATTTATTGAAGAGAGAATAATATTTTAAATACTTAAATATGAAGTAGTCTTAATAAATAAAATATAATAGTCAAAACACATAATTTTTAAGAAGTGTTGAAACTAAAAATGTGGCAAGTAAAATAATTTAAAAAATAAATATTTATATTAATTATTATTTCTTAAGATAAAAATTATTGGATTTAGCTTCATGGGAGTGTATCTTTTTTGTCTGTTATTGCATTTCTGCAAATCTAATGTATTTGTCTATTTCTATCCATTTTGGACTTCAATTTCCTAGGAAATATTCATATTCCCCAAGTCTTATCGATATTGATCGAATAGTTTTATTTATTAAAATTTAAATATTAAAAAATCATCAAATATTGGGAATTCAAATTTTGGACATCATGATTTTTTTTAATTTTATTAATTACTAGGTAATATTCTAAAAGATATGTATGATCATCTTGTTCGTAAGCTTAATTTTTATCTATGATGTATTTCTTTATTAGTCTAAGAATGAAGAATTAAAATATATTTAAAATATTTTGACTTATTGAATTTCATATATGAACTATTTCGCAAGTGATCAATTTTTTTATCTGAATTATCACTAAATATTAATCGAAACACATCTTAACTATCATTTGTTTGAGTTTCATGCCTGAAATTTCGGATAGTAAAAGGGAAGTAATAGTTCAAATCGAAAAATCACTCACTTACAAGTTCAGAAATAAATCTCAAAAAATTCAAAATTCTTTAGATGTGTTTTTTTCGCTCTTTAACTCTTTGATTAATCTATTTTTACCGTGAAACATCACATTATTTTCCATTTTTCTTCAAAAGAAAGTAACATATCAAGCCTATTTATTTTGGTACATAAAAATGTGCGACCATCTAATTTAAAAATTATTATATAATATATTTTTATGCAGGATCGAGGGTTAGAATAGAGTGCAAGAAGAGGGACACTAATGATTTGTCCTACACAATTGAAGGCGTGACAAACTCTAAAGGAGAATACAAGATCCTTGTGAATAGTGATCGCAACGATGAATTTTGCGATGTGGTCCTCATAAGAAGCTCTGATTCCACGTGCGCGGATCCCAACATGGGTAGGGATCGTGCACGTGTTGTCCTCACTCGTAATAATGGCATGGTCTCTAATACGCGCTTTGCTAATTCCATGGGGTTCCTTTCAGATGAGCCTCTTTCTAGTTGCACTAAAATTCTCCAACAGTACGAATTTTCAGAAGATCAATTTTAAATTATTATTATTATTATTATTATTATTATTTAATCATAGATGATGTTTAGATTAATTTAAAATGATAATTATGTTGTCAAAAGTGATGCATGTTTGTGTTTAATTGAGATGTGTTATGTGTAATGTATCTTTTAGGGTGTGTTTGGATTATGAATATAATTTAATTTGTGAAATATATTTTTCCTATTTCTTTCAGGGAATTCATTTTTTTTTACTTTCTTTTAAAAAAAATATTTTTCAAATTGCGCAAATTCACATGTATGAAAAAAAAATATTCTCCTAACAAAACTGCAGAGGTTACCTCCAAAATCATCATTCACCCTTGGGAAGAGTATGTATAGCCACTAAATTTTATATATTTCTCACCGCCAAAATACACCAATATTAGCATTTCCATTTAGTATGTATATCCATATCATGATAACAAATTTAGGATTTTTATTTTGAGGATTCAGAAAGTAAAAACATGATGTTTTAAGAAATTTGGAAATTTCAAAGTAAATTTTGAATTGTTTAGATTACTATGTCAATTTTTATACATATCAAAAGTAAAATAATTTTTTTTTTTATATATACAATGTAACTTTTTTATCAAGTGAATTTAGATGAACATCTTTACTCCTTTATGTCAAAAACTATAACTGATAGCAAAGACACACTTTTATTTTTTAACTAAGTCCATTACGCAAGTGTCATGTTCGATCATAACTCAGACCTGGCCCAACCCAACCCCCTCATGAGTCTTGTCAAAGGTAGAAAGTTGGTGTTACCTAATAATTCCCCTCCTAACACCTGCCTTATGCAAAATATTGCTATTAGAAATTAAACCATGAACTTGACTCTGATATCACTTGTTAGGATCAAGCGCTTGTTATTATACCAAAAGCTACAATTGATAGCTTAACTAAATCCACCAGAAGTGTAATATTTTATCATGCCTAAACCCTGAATCACCTTAAACCCCTCATGAACCTTGCTAGAGATAGAAAGTCGTCATTACCAACAATATATATGTGCGGTTGCAAAACTTCAAGAAGAAGGGAGAGAACAAATTAGAAGAGGAAGAAGAGATTGATCAAGAACAAAATTTATATAGAAGGAAAAAGATGTCCAAAGGTCAAGATTCTATTCTCAAGTACATGGTAATCTTGCCATATATTATGGTTTGTTTCTATGTTATAGGCATATTTTGATTTTAGCTGATAAATTAACACTTTAACTTTGAATATATATATTCAGATCCTTTAACTTATTTTTACTATGTCAATTAAACGCGCTAACTTATAAAATGAATCATTTAAACACTTTCAAATTTGATGTGTTATTTCAGCATGAGATGCACGAAATATTCACTGTGTCAGTTGAATATTCCTTCTTTCTCTCTATCTTATGATATTCTTTTCTCTCAAATCATGTGGTGCACCAGACACCCATCACTACTATAAATGAAAGATTTTATGATAATAATAATATAATTGTTGCTATATGATAATAAATAAATATGGGTGTTTATAATCAAAGCTTCATATAAATATTATTAAAGGTTTTAACTATTCTGAATATAATGACATTAGCTCAACTGTCTCTCGCAACAATAAATCTTACTTCTAAAATTGAAGAAACATCTATTGCAACTAAATATGTCTTTTTCTTTGATAGTAGGTTGAACTAAGGTAGCTTCTTTTACACCTGAAAAACTTTTTTCTTGTTTAATTAATAGGTAAAAATCATGGAGGTTTGCAAAGGTCACGGCTTTGTGTATGGGATTGTGTCAGAGAAGGGTAAATTGGTGAGTGGCTCCTCAGATAGTTTGCAAGAATGGTGGAAGGAGAAAGTGAGATTTGAGCAAAATGCCTCTATTGCCATTGCTGAATCCTTGCCCAAATAATTAGAGGAAGAGCACATATTGGATCCTAATTCCTCATATATGTGTCTTCTTGAAGAATTGCAAGACACTACTTTGAGCTCAATACTTTCTGCTCTAATGCAACATTGTATCCCTCTACAAAGGAGGTTCCCTTTGGAGAGAGGTTTAGCCCCACCTTGGTGGCCAACAGGTAGGTAGCTACATCATATAACTTTTTTTCCGTTTCAATTTATATGTCTCAGTTTAATTCATTAGTATGGAGTTTAAGTACACAAGTAAGAGAGATTTTTGCAATCTTGTGATCTTAAACTAATTAAAAAATTAAGGATATATATAATAATGTATCAAAAATGTCATTGTCACTCGTGGTCAAATATAGCTAATTGAAGATTAAAATATATGTAATTATATCAAAATGTCATTAAATCTCAATTGTTTTAAACATGTAGGCTGTTTGAGCTAATTTAAGAGGTATTAAAGGTAGAAAATAACATTTCTTTCGAGACAGATTAAAAAGAAAAGTAAAACACACAAATTGAAATATTGGGAGTATTTAGATACGATGTTAAATTCCTTGAAAAAAATATTACTTCATCTCATTTTATATAATGCACTTTAATTGCACAGAATTTTAAAAAGAAATAACGATTTTAAAACTTGTGATCTAAAATATCTATAGATATCTTTGTTGTTATGATCATCGTATTAAAAGTAAAACAACAAGCTTAAAATTAAAATTATTTGTATTAAATATGGGGACAGATTAAAAAGTAAAATGTATAGAAATATATTAGGACAAAAGAAGTAGTATATAAAGAGTAGTTTTGAACTCATATCTAATGGTTTTAAAAATTCCTAACCTCAATTAACTCATCAAGTTTAAATTCTAAATCTATAATTTTTCACTTTAGGGAATGAACTTTGGTGGGGTGATCAAGGGTTGTCCCAACAACAAGGTCCACCACCTTATAGGAAGCCCCATGGTTTGAAGAAAGCATGGAAAGTAAGTGTTTTGGCTGCAATTGTCAAACATATGTCTCTTGATTTAGGCAGGATGAGGAGATTGGTGAAGCAATCCAAGAACTTGCAAAATAAGATGACAGCCAAAGAAACATCTACTTGGTCTAAAGTTATTAACCAAGAAGAAGCCCTTAGGTCTCTCAAGATTTCAACATCCAAAGAAGGAGAAAATAAGGATAAAGAAGAAGAACTAGATGTTGATTTTCCCAAAATGTGGAGAAAAAATGACAAGAGGAAGTCCATCTTTGAGGATGATCATGTTAACATGGAGGATGTATTGTATGCATGCCAAAACTTGAATTGTCCACAAAGTGAATTAGCCTTGGGATTTGTGGACAAGAATTCAAGAATTGAACATGAGTCAAGTTGTTCTTGTGGTAAAAGATTAAGTGACCAAAATAACCTAGAAAGTACCTATGGTCATGATGAGGAACAACTTAACAACTTTTCTAGTTATTTGATTGGAGCACAAATGAAGTCACAAGAAGAAATGGAAATCATCACTATCCAACAAGATTTTGGAAACTATCATGCACAAACATCATCTCATGGAGTGGTGGAAAATTTTGGAAACTTTTGGGATAATGAAAATATCCTTGAAGAGCTAAATTATGGGAACATGAACTCATCAAATGAAACTCCATCACAAGATGTTCTAAATCATGAAGTTGCAATTTCTATTTGGGATTTGGATTGTGATGATAGCTATAGTTAGTTTAGAGATTAAGTCATCTAATTTTGTTGTGTTCTTGGTTAATTACCAGTCAGTATTTCTTTTTTGAAAAATAAAGTTTTCATGGATATAAATAAAACTAATTAATGTGTGATAATGTTCTCTTATTAGATATAAATATCAAAATCTATGTATTTTTTGGTTTTGATATACCCTAACATGGACTTAATATGGATCACTTATATTTTACAACATGAAGTTATGGGCTGGCTATGGGACTTTTGAGTAATAAATAGTCAACTTTAATCAAGTGAATTAGTGCACAAATACATACTTTTTATGGTCGTTTTAATTTTTACCTGATGTTGTATAAATCTTTATAACTTTATTCATTTCAAACACAGCTTCATAAATTAAATTTAGACCACAAAACAATACTTCAAGATTATTTTAATTTTTGACATGTTAGAATATGATTGATTGACCGTGTTTAATTTGCGATTCCATTTTTGACGATCTAATGAATGATATTCTTTGGCTTTGGAAGACAAATATTACTTATTTTGGTGTTTTTAGAGCAGTGGTAACCAAGATTTTCATTAGGAAGGTTCAAAATCTAAAAAAGTGAACACACTAACTAGGCAAAGGAGGTTTGACATCTACCATATATACATAAAAAATAATTTTAACTATGTAAAAATAGTATAATTTTCTGTCACGACAAAGGAGGTCGGATGAACCCCCGACTATAAACTAGCTTCGCTACTGTTCGGGGTCATAAAACAGAATTCATGATTATCTACACTTTTTCGTATATATTATTCCATGATTTTTCTAGTCTGATTGACTTTGTTTTATCCCAAAATTTTGGGAGTCCATTTGTGACGTTCCAGTGATCCAATATTATTACCTCAAATTATGATTTGTCTAAATTTTATTGCATTTATTTGAAATATGTCAAGCCATCTTTGTTTGACCTCAAATTTTATGGGTCATTCATAACAATCTAGTAAATGATATTTTTTGCTTTTATCGAATTAACATCACCTTTTTAGAGATACTTTTATGTCCTCAAGTTATTTTTGGATCTTAGATTGTCTCCTTAAAGACAACCTTTTCCACTCTACCAAGAGTAGTAGAAATTTCATAACCTGCCAAAATAATCATATACAAAAAATGTTACTTTTTTGAAGTTTAATTAAAGCAAAACAAATGGAAATAATGAGTGAGGAAAAACATAAACAATTAAATTTGTTTTAAAGAGAATAATGTTCTATGCAAGAAGTTAGTTATTAAAACCATATTAGATATATATATATATATATATATATATATATATATCAATGTTTCTTTTCCTTTTTACTATATCCATGTTGGAACTGTTTTTCTTCTTCGTTTTTTTTTTTTTGAAAAATGTTATAAAGGTATAATTAAGAAATAAAATATGTTCTCTCAAATTGCTTAATTTTTTAGATGAAATACGGCCCGACATCCCTGGTATGAGTAATCAATTATCAAAAAGACCTTTTTAGTCGAGCGGATTTTTCAAAAGGAGCAAACAAAATTAGGATATAATAAGGCAAAAATAGTTATAGTTTGTTAAAATTATGATTTATAGCTACATATTATTGGAGAGAGGCGAGCGAGAGAGGGAAGAGAGTGAAGAGAGGCGAATTGTATATATATATATGCTTGTCAAATAGTATGTGTATATCTGTTAAATAATTGTATATGTGTAACTAATGTACATATGTATTTGTATATCTGGCAAGCTAGATTGGGAGAGGGAGGAGAGAGGCGAGCGAGATTGAGAGAGGGAGGAGAGAGGCAAGTGAGAGAGGGGAAGAGAGTGGAGAGAGATAAATTGTATATGTATATCTATTGAATTGAATATGTATATCTGTCAAATAATTGTATATTTGCATCCGTCAATTATATGTCATTTTTTGCCTTTGAGATTCAAATTATTATATTTTAACGATTCTAAATCTAATGATATTAATTCAATTATCGCTAAAAGTTATAAAAAATAATTCAATAAATGTCTCTTTTACTGCAGTGTGATTAGTTTTTTTTTTTTTTTTTTAAAAAAAAAAGAGGAAGGCAAAATTAAAAATGTCTCTTTTACTGCAGTGTGATTAGTTTTTTTTTTTTTTTTTTTAAAAAAAAGAGGAAGGCAAAATTAAGAAGCAACTAATTAACCTTATGTTAGCTAGTCTCTCTCTTTTTTTTTTTTTTTTTTGTTTAAGTTGATCTTTACTTTAAAGTCCAAAAAGTGAAGTTTAATGTGCTATTAGAAAGCTGATAAATCTTTGATTTGATCCTTAAACTTTGTGTTAGCAAATTCTTAGTATTAGAATAACAAACATAACTTGTAGTAGAATAATGGAACATTATTAGATATTTAATTCCCCAAACAAGTTGTTAGCCTATGAAGTCTGGACCTTTGTCTCTTATAGTTGTTTCTAGATGTTTATATGCAAGCCCTCATGTTATAATCGAAGTTCATGATATGTATTTTATTTTTATATTGATTCTACATATATATCCTACGATTTGTTTTATGGGCTATTTTTATCATCGAACTTAAATTTGTGTTATACATTATGAAATTCTTCACTTTCATATTCTATATCAATACCAGTTTCATCAATGATATAATGTGGAGTCTGTCAATCTAAAAATTTGATAATTTATTTTTTCGATCTGTCCGTCACGAGCTTTCCCATATCCCTCTTTGAACTTTCTTTTGAGGAAATTCAGGTAGTTTGGTAGTTAGAACTATAGCTAGTTGGCAATACAAAAGATTAAATGAAGTTGAAGTCTAAAATGAATCTATTGAGGAAAAAAGGAAGCTCCAAGTGACCTAGATCCTTTAAAGAAAAAGAGTGGTAGATATTGGACAATAATGACAAGGAATCTTCAAACATTCAATGAATGAGTATTAATTCTTATGCTACCTACGTATTTGTGTCTATGTATATAAGCACTTATTCCAATCTTTTTATGTCATAGTCCATTCATTATTTTTTTCGCTCAGTGTTCTGTGTTTATACTGGAGCCCGACTATATTCCGATTCGTGTCATATAGGGCTCTATTTGGCGGGAAGTACTCTCTACTAAAAAAATTTTCATTCTCAGAGCTCGAACTCGAGACCTGTGAAGTAGGAGCAGCCCCATCAGTTGCACCACATCCTTTGGTGGTCCATTCATTGTTTAATGTGAGCGTGTTTGATTGGACACAAATTTTTTAAAAATATCAAATATTTAGTACTTTCTTCATTTTATGATGATGGTCTATTTTCTCTTTGCACGCTCCTTTAAAAACTATAAATCAGAAGAATAGTTTTACTAATTTATCTCTTAAGAAATTTTTTTGAAACTTAATTTACAGACTCGTCTACATTTTCAAAAAGAACTAATCATAAAGGTAAAATTATTATATCTTTAATTCTGCAAATTGATTAGTTATTTCAAACTACTTTGATTTGAATAACTAATATGAGACGGAGAAAGTATCAAACTACTTTATCAAAATGATTTATAATTTGGACCATAGGGAGCAACAAAAGTAGAAGCATCCTTAAATTTTAATTAGAGGTCTCGAGTTCAGTATATTAGAAATGAAATTTTTATCTTGGGACGTTGCTCTACAAAAAATTATACAATATGTGAATTTAAATTTAATTAGATCTGAATATAAATATCGAACATTGTAAAAAATAGAAAAAAAAAAGTAAAAGAAGAATCTAACATGTGTAAGAAGCGCACACATTTAAACTATGGACCCTTTAGAATCTTGTTTATGTAGCAGTCTAAAAAGGGTTGATTCCAATTGATCACCAAAGCCAATGGATGATTGTCAATGAATTGGTTATCTAATCTCAATAATTTTAAAATGATTTTACTTAATGCAAGAGTAATATTTAGACATTATTGCTTATTTCAAATTACATATTTGAGGGCACGCCTAGTGTACTAAAACTTTCACTATGCCCAGGATACGGGGAAGGGTTCGACAACAAGGATTTATTGTACACAACCTCACCTTGCATTTTTGGTAGAGACTATTTCCAAGGCTTGAACAATGGGGAAAGACCAGACTACAAGGGTCTATTGTATGAGTTTTACCTTGTATTTCTGCCAGAGGCTATTTCCAAGACTTGAAAAGCGGGGAAAGATCCGACCACAAGGGTCTATTTTACCCAACCTTACCTTGCATTTCTGCAAGAGGCTGTTTTCAAGGCTTGAATAGCGGGGAAGGGACCGACCACAAGGGTCTATTGTACGCAACCTTACCTTGCATTTCTGCCAGAAGTTATTTCTAAAGCTTGAACTTGTGATCTTCTGATTATATGACAACAACTTTACCAGTTACTCCAAGTCTCCCCTTCAAAATTACATATTTGAGAAATACATATTTGAACTCTCTTCTCTTTTCATCTATTAATTTGGGCCTTTACCAGATAACCTGTAGGGCACACTAATGTTATTGTAGGCCCAACATTTATTACTTGTTTGTCCAAAAACACTCAAAATATTGATAAAGAGAAATGATCATTCAAAGAGTTAAACTTTTGGTTACAAGAAATTATGAAAGCATATGCAAAATCTTAAGATTTAAAGATATAGTGATGGAACCAAAATTTTCATTTAGAATTCAAAAATAAAGAAGTAAAATACAAAGATGACAAAGAAATTCAACATTCATTATATATACATAGACATAAATTTAACTTGGTATACGATGTAATTTTTCGATGAAACAAATTCATCAGATGAACCTCCTTCCGTCCCTAACTTCTATCTGTGCCCCTATTGTCAAAAGGTCGTTTCTTTGATGAAGAAAAAGGGAAAACTCATTATATTACAAGTTATAACAATGATAGCAATAATGAAAATTCATGCTTCCAAACCATGAATTTAGAAAATCAATAAGTATTAGTAATAATTAAATTTCCATGGATTAACCTGTCACCTTTTAATTTGTTAGAAATCTGTTGTACATGTATTAGTCACAATCTTGGATTTCTTTGTCAAATCTTCCACATCAAAATCACAAGTAATTGTCAAATCTTTCTTCAAAATTTTAACCCAACTTTTCATTTCCATTGACACATGAATAATCAATGACATTATTACTATTTTCTTTTGGTCATCTTCAAGTGCCTTCAACAAATCACTAGGCAATTTCCCATTTGAACCAACATCAAGATTAAGATGAACATTACTTGAACCCAAACCTTTTTGTGAATTTGAAGGATATTTCCCTTGTGCTACATCATTTTTCTTGAAAACAAAATTGGTCTTCCCATCACCAAATGAAACATCCATTCTTTCATTTACATTTTTGATTTTCAAATCGATCTCGAATTTTGGATGTTTATTTTTTTGGTCCGTGGCATTGGTGAAATGGACACCAAGGACAGAAAATTCAGGGCTTTTAGGGGTATACAACATGTGAATAATCCCAATGGTAACACCTATAACTATACCAAGTAATAACAACCCAAATAAGATCCAACAACAACGACGTCCAATTTTTCTCTTGCCTTGAATATTATCATCGGGGGTACGAGTTTCCACGAGTTTTGCATTTTCAGGTGGTGGCACACGATAAACTTGATCTCTAGGGATTTGGACAACGAAGGTATCAGATGATCGGTCTGGAGGGGATGCTAACCGGAGGGATGTTGCTGAGGAAAGTCTGATGCTATTTTTCCTGTTCCCGGTAAGTGGGGTCCGCCCTTCCATGAGAGAGAAAGGAGGGGTGGACGTAACAGAAATCGAAGAACAAGAAGAAATGTGACGCTATGAGAATAGTGTATGGTTACATGCATGGAAATTTGGGGTTGGGCATTGGGATATAAGGTCACTTGAGAGGATTTGGTGTTTTTTTAAGAAAATTGTTATTGTTATTGTTGTTATTCTAGAAGTAGGAAAGAGAAAAGGTTAATGGTGCCTTATATTTTTCTATCCTATTCTTTTGCACTTTATTGAGTCAGCATTATTGTCTCACGATACGATTTTGATATGAGTAATATTACTATGATAAAAAAGACATTTAGCATCAATATTTATAAGTATTAAGTGGTAATTGAATTAATGTCATTATATTCAGTGTCGTTAAAGTCCTTAATGGCATTGATATTGAATGGAGGTTATAAATATTTATATTTATTATTGTTGCTAAATATATTATAGGGACAATTATATTATTATTATTATTATTAAATAATAATAATACTAATGGTGATATTGATCATCAAGCCTCGACTTAATTAACTAACAATGAATTATGATGATTTCTAGTCAAATTTATAGTGCATTAGTGTGGATGTTAGTGTGAAACATATCAAATGTCTTGATCTCTGTTGATTGATTAAAACTTAAAACTGAATAATGTCGACATTGCGAACCTGCCTCAGCATAGTTCATTTTTGTACTTTGTTCACGTATAAAACACAAACTATAAGTGCAATTTACTTTATTGTACATAAAATGCACTCCATGAGTGCGATTTATGCTTTGTTTTATAAAATGCATGTCATTAATGTTTTGTTTCATAAAACACATGTACAAATTATTTGTACATAAAACGCACTCCATGCGTTTTATGCGTCGTGAACTTGCTTGACCACAATATTTCTATGACAATATTAATACAGGGCATTTTGGTCTTTTTCCTACCCCTCTGTTAGACCCCTAAGATCGGACATAGGCGCAGGCATGCGCGCGGACAGGCGCAGGCATGCGCGCAGACGGGCAAGGCGCAGGCATACGCGCACACAGGCGCAGGCATGCGCGCAGACGGGCAAGGCGCAGGCATGCGCGCACACAGGCGCAGGCATGCGCGCAAACGGGCAAGGCACAGGCATGCGCGCACACAGGCGAAGGCATGCGCGCAGACAGAAACGCGCAGGCATGCGCGCAGACACACAGGCACGACATGCGCGCGATAGGCGCATGGGCGAGGCTGAAGCACAGACAAGGCATGCGCGAGATAGGCGCATGGGCAAGGCAGGACAGAGACAACGCATGCGCGAGATAGGCGCATGGACGAGGCGAACACGTGCGCGGCACGTGAGCAAGGTGAACATGTGCGTGGCACATGAGGCAGTTATAGCCAGTTCCGAAGGCGGGAAACATTGCTGAACATGATTCCCATTATCCCTTTGTAAGCGGATGGCACATGCCATGCACGCCCCACTCCCTTGTAACTGCCTTGGTGCAGAATTTGTATTTGTAGGCGATTTTGGCTAAGGCATTAGGGAGAGAGTATTCATTGTATATTTCAGTCATAGAGATAGTCTTGAGAAGGCAATCTTGTAAGCCTCCAAGGTCGTGAGTCCTTTGTATTATTGAGCAAGAATAATAAAAGGTTGGGCTTTGCCCGTAGCTCTTGTGTGTTGCTTTCATTGTGATAATTCCGCATTGTACTACTAATGCGTAGGCAAACCTAAGTGTCTAACGTGTGTGTTGGAAAGGCAGAAGTTGGTGTCATAGACATTGGCTGCCGCACGGGTGTTGGAGACGGAAAAAAAGTTCTAAGGATCACCCCTATGTCAAGTGGTATCAGAGCACGTCTTTGTTTGCGAAACAATGGCGGGTGGAAGTAGTACACACAACGAATTGAAAGAAAGAGTTGCGGTTCTAGAGGCATTGGTCGGTTTGACTGAAAATGCAGAGGATGTGACGTCTTTAGTGACTCGCATCCATGGTGTAAACATGGAACTGACGCGGTTAC
>DF363115.1:6373-17141 GCA_000787875.1 Solanum virginianum
AGTCCCAAATGGACTCTTTCTCTTTATTTACATTCTTTTGGACCAAGGAGGACCAAACTTCTATTTTGGGTCAACTTTTGGAGAGGGAAAGGGTCAACACGCAGGTTAAAGGGTTCTGATATAGGCAATTTGCTGGAAAATCAGTGTATACACACTGATATATAGTGTATATACCACACTATATATGGCAGGGAAGTGGGAAAAAGCCCAATATTGCAGCAACAACAAATCTTTGATGGGCCTGGCAGGCCCAAAACTTAGAAAGTAGGACAGGTGGAGAATTGGGCCTGCCTGGCCCAATTTGTGTTTAATTCTTTTATGCATTTATTACATTATTTGATATACTTGTTGTTTGATACTAACTCTAACATTTATTTTGTATTATTTGATTGTTATTAATCTAATTATTTCCCCAACATGTCTTCATTTATGTTTATTTCCATTTTATAATTCTCTTTGTGTTATAAATATCCCTACAATTATTTTGCAAAGCTTCGCAAAATTGGTTCAAGTATGAGTCAACCTTTTTTCTTTAAGTTGGTCATTTTTTAACTTAGTCAATATTTTGCAAACTTAGTCACTTTTCAAACTTAGCTAATTTTTTTTAAAATTTAGCCAACCCTTTAGTCAAACTACCTAATCGTTGGTCAACCGCAAGTTAACGGTCATTTTGAGTGATTAAGTTCTTCACAAAATGAAAATTGAACCCAAACCCTTTCTTTGGTATTTTAAAAAGATTTTTTTCTGTTAAGTCTTTTTAAATGTTTTATTGGTTTCCTAATTATCCTTAAAATTAGATAGCGACTCTTTATATTTTGGAAATTTGGTTTACACTTAAATTAATTAAATATTGGTTTCCTAATTATCCTTAAAATTAGGTGGCGGCTCTTTTAATTTTTGAGAATTTGATTTATACTTAAATTAATTAAGTATTAAATTGGATTTTCGGAAGTCAAAATCACATTTTTCGAATTAACAGAAATGGCGACTCTGCTGGGGACATAATTAGGTTCTAATTATTAGATTAGGATTTGTTTGACTAACTATTCATTTGAGTTGTAATAATTAGTAATTGCCTTTTATTTCCTTATTTGCTTTATTTGTTTAAATTTGATATTAACAGTCATTTGCATTTCATGACACTTTCTATTATATCTTTATAGTTGAGAGGATAGTTTTACGAACCCGCAGTCACATTTTCAAATACTTAACCCTTTTCAGAATAAGTGACAATTTATTGGTTCGTAATGCGTCCAATGGTTGTTATGATTTCCAACTTTGGTTGCCCGCCTGGGTTCCCGGTCCATACAAAACCCACTCTTAGACACCTAGGACAGAAAGAAACCCAAAACCCTTTTTAGGATCATTTGCCTAGGCCGACCCAATACCCAAGGGGTATTGGGCCCATTAATAGCCACCTGAGTCTATTTGGCTCATGGCCAATAAGACGATCATACTTATGTGTTTTAATTGAAGGATGTGTAGTAATTTAAGCAACTCATTATCACCTGGGCGGGGGGAACTTAACCTATTTATTTTTCTTGTAGGATGGCTCAAGTTTATGAACCCTTAAGGACTAGAATGGTGACTCAACCTCATCCCTTTTTTAAAGTATGGTGGGCAAAAATGAATGAGTGCAACAAAAGAAAGGTTCAAAAGTATATAGGCTATCTCCCCTCTCTAATAGAAATGAAGGCTTGGCCAGGTCTGATTGGTACAATGATCAAGTTTTGGGATAGCGATTGTATTGTATTCCATTTTGGAGACGTTGAATTAACTCCTACTCTAGAGGAAGTATTGGCGAGTTATGAAAGTGTAGGCATTTGCAACAAGAGAAAGTCTAAGACAAATGATGACATTCTAATTCCCAAGGTATGGGGTCCAAATGAGATTAAGAAATCACTCTCATCAGTCAATGTCGAATGGATAAGTCGACTCAAAGGACCGAACATCCCACTTTGAAAGTTGTACTACCAATTCGGAAGCGCTAATGGCTACGAAAAGTTTAAAAGGGAATTTACTTCCGAACAGGCTGGGGAAGAGAAGCGGCCATTTGTTTTCGCGGTATGCTTATTGGGGACCATGGTTTTTCCCCAAAATCTGGGGCACGCCATTCATCCAAGCTTTATAATAGTTACTCATGTCATCTTCAACAGAGTTAAATATCGAACGTCGACCAAGTATTATACCTTAGTACCTATGATCCTCGCTAATATTTACAGGGCTTTGGATAAATGTCAAAGTGGGAGCTAATTCTTCTGTTAGGTATAGTTAGAGGTTTGTGGCCACCTGTGCATATGGTTAAGGGAGTTTGTATGACTATGTATGTATGCTATGGTTGTTGGGCGGTTTAACCGCAGCGGTGACCTTGTCGATCGCACGTGTATATATATATATATATATATATATATATATATATGTATGTATATTTGGTGGTTACACTTCTATCACTTCAAAGCAGGGAATGGACAACAATTTTGGATGCCAATATTGAGTGGATTACGAGATAAAGATGTACAGTGGTCTATTAATGATCTTGTTATGAGTGACACCATAATTCAAAGTAAGGAACTTCCTTCCTTGGTATTTGCAGGACTTAGAGGCACCCAACCATATGCTCCCTGTCGAGTTCTCATGTAGTTAGTTTGCAAGCAAGTTATTCCTCAGACAGGAGACATGAGGAAATTTGTGATGGACCATAAAGATGGTCAGGTATTCTTTGCTAGGATGATGATTTGAGAATAGAAAACTCGGAGTGTGGCAAGAGATAAGGTTCCCAATAGGTTTAATGTCAAGTGTAGTGATGCGTATAAGGATTGGTTGAAGACGAATCTTGTTGGAACAATCAAGCCTGGCCTGAATGTGCCCTGTTACATCAAGGATGTTAAAGCCAAAAGTCAATTCTTACTTCATGGACTCCAAGAGAAGCATCAAGAAAATCATTTGTCCCATCAACGTGACACTTGGAGGATGCTAAGGTTATAGAGAAGCTTAGGCAGGAGCTCAGTAGAGCGAGGCAATGCATAGTTAGGCTAGATGATTGGATGAAGCAATAAATTCAGACTATGGGAAAAGCCAGTCATGAAGAGGGGGCTCAGTTGGCAAGGGACTATTTGTGGGAAGATAGATATGTCATGTGGCAGGAGGTCAACACAGCTAAAAGGTCAAAGGTCTCTGAGAGAGCCGAAGCAGTCTGAAGTCTTTTGTTGTCCCCTACGCGGGATTGCTTTTATTTCTGTACTTTCTTCTTTTAAGAGTTTGGAGATGTATCTTTCTTTATATTTTGTAAGCACTTTTGGTATATTTTAAAATATGTCTTGTAAGAGTTTTATTCTGCAAATAAAAGTACTTTGGGGATAATGGATTGCCTTTAAATTAATAAACATTCTTCAATTCGATAGGCCTACCCCTGGCATAAAAGGGCCACCTACATTTAGGACACACAATAACTATTTCTATGCTATTTGCTATAACTGTTTGTATGATTATGTTCTTTTATTTGGGTAAAATTCTAGTCCACTCCTTTTCAAAATTTTCTAGAGCCACCTAGGCATAAATCCCAGTCATTATCAAATATGTGACCAAATAATTCTTCGAGTCTCAAGTTACTCAACAAAGTCTGTATTCCTTAACCCACTTTTAAACTTTCATTCTTCCATCTCAGGAAAGTTGGATTTGCAGTCAGGATGGAGAAAAGCCAAAATGCTAAGAGCGTTGAAGGCATGTTGACAGGTATGCTAGGTAAGGTCACCCAAGAGGTCCCGGAAGATGGAGGAGTGAATCAAGCTACCAAGACGATGCTTGCTAAAATAGTTGAAGCTGACGAGGAAATGAAAAATACTGAGGACAAAAGAGTAAGTCTAAGTAAGGCAAGTCAAATACTCAAAGAATATTCATCTACTCTAGAGGAATATCTTGGAAACATAATAGCTCAAAACACAGAAGTGAAGGTGGAACTCGAGGCCACCCTGGAGGAGATAGCTAATCTGAAGTAAGAGAATCCCTATTGTGCCCTCCCAGGACTGAGCAAAGAGGCCAAAGGAGTTGAGATTGACATCCTGCCAAAAGAGTGATTCAAATCAAGTATGAAGAAGGAAATCAACAAATCAACAGAAGAAGTCTCAGTAGAGACATTTTATGTTTCTTAGCAATATTTCTGTCCTGTATTTTTCATTTTTTGTGTAATGAAGTCTATTTGAACCAAGCTATTCCTTGTATTCTCGAACTACGTAGGGCCTGATTTCTTATTTGTGAGATGCGTAGGCAGCCTTTTATGCCCGACCCCTATCTTTCAAAAAGCTTATTTTTTCCCTGTCTACATTATCAACAATGCAAGAAGACCTGACTTAGCGTGAATCAATCTTCCTGATCTACTATTTCTAAAATCATATAGGCAAAGTCTTGCCTATTTACCATATCTCACGTATCCGTAGGCTAGTTAACTTTCGAATAAAACAACAATTGTATGCTTAATGATTTATGTGCGCTATCTTACTACCTATTAATCTAAGGGAAGTAACATGCTTGTCTTTGAGTAATTTTTCTTACAGGTAATTTAGAATTGATCTGTGTTGATAAAATTGGTCGATCATCCTTATTTTCCTAGATCAAAATCCCATTGAGTAATTTTTCTTACAGGTAATTTAGAATTGATCTGTGTTGATAAAATTGGTCGATCATCCTTATTTTACTAGATCAAAATCCCACAAAGATCCCCCCTCTGATTAAAACCAGCTAAAAGGAAAAATGATACATAATAATAATGATGCAAGCTTAACCGAGATCACTGTGACAGATCCCGTTATCGCACAACAGAACAAATTGATTGCATAGTTGATGCAACAGATTGTTGAGATGAAGATGGAAATGAAGAAGACTCAAGAGTTAGCAAATTTGGCTATCACTGCAAATCTTCTTGGTCCAGACAATGGGAGGCCTCCATTCTATTTTCCTTCTCCTAATCTATCTCATCAACCTATCCCTATCTCAACAAATCCACCAATTACCCTTGCTCAAGCCTCTCCTGTCATCGATTTAATTACCCCCAATGCAGGACATTCTAATCTTTTTCCCCAAGCACCACCCCCTCTCCAAAAGCCAAATATTAATAGTGCCCAAGTCTGCAGTTCCTTTCAAATTCTCCACACTACCCACCCCCAATTAATCCCTCCTGAAAGCCAAGCTTCAGACCAATACAACCCACCCACCACCCAAATTATGACTCCTAAAACCCCCTTCCATATCCCAATCCTTACCAATTCACAAATTCCTCATGCCACTTACTCTGAGGTTGATCATTATGAGGAGAAGGAGAAAGAATGGAAGGCCAAGGAGGAGATGGTCAAGTTAGATATAAGGGAAGAAATTGCAAAAGCTATGAAGCAATTTTGCTATGCAACTGATGTTGCATAGCTGAATTATGAGGATTTATGCATTCACACCGATCTAAACCTTCTAGAAGGGTTCAAAATACAAAAGTTTAGCACTTTCGATGGAAATGGAAATCCTCTAGCTCATCTGAGAGCATATTGTGATCAACTTGTAGGTGTCAAGAAAAATAAAGAGTTACTGATGCAGCTTTTCAGCCGAAGCCTGAGCGGGAAGGCCTTGGAATAGTTTACCTCCCAGGAAATAAACCAATGGGCCAGTTGGAGTGATATGAACAAACGATTTTGTCAAAAGTTTTGCTTATAATGTTGAAATCGTGCCAAACTGCTATTTATTGGAGAAGATAAAATAGGAAGTCAACTGAGAGTTATCGAGAATACACCTATAGATGGAGAAAGAACGCAGCCAGAGTGCATCCTCCCATGTCTGAAAAAGAGATTATCGAAGTGTTTATGTGCTCCCAGGAGCCTGAGTGTTATGAAAGAATGATGCTGCTCATTGGAGCAAAATTCGCTGATATAGTTAAGATTGGTGAGAATATCAAAGATAGACTTAAAATGGGAAAGATTACCCATATATCAAATTCAGTCGAATCGTCAGGGATATTGAGGAAAAAAAAGATGTGTTAGC
Source organism: Solanum virginianum (assembly GCA_000787875.1). Lineage (NCBI taxonomy): Eukaryota > Viridiplantae > Streptophyta > Magnoliopsida > Solanales > Solanaceae > Solanum > Solanum virginianum. The sequence goes on from DF363115.1 coordinate 12,392, forward strand.
TATCTCCGGCATACTAGACAAAAGGAGAACCCCTAGCAGCTATCCCAAAAAGTCCACACCCCCTCAAATCCATTTTAAACCTACTCCAAGTTCATTCCCCTTCTTTCATGCTTAACCAGGATATTACACTCCACCCACAAACTACCAAACCCCTCCTCCCCATTATCACTCCCCACAATATCCAAACATCATCCCAAATTACCAATCTCCACTGCCAAGTTGCTCCCATATCTAACCAACTTATCAGACTTTCTCTACCAGTTACCCAATCCCAAAATCCCAAAATCCAAACTCCACCGTCAAATTACTAAGCACCACCATACCTAAGATTCCAGACCCCTACACCCTTCCGTCAAAACCATCCCAATTACCATCGAGTGCCTCCACCTCCACAAAATAATTATAACCCTTCTCATCTAAACGTAGATAAAACCCCCCAGGATGTTTACTCTGCTCGCCGAAAGCTGGACAAAGTTATTCGGAAGATTGTCAGCTATAGGGCTCATCTAGCCTGCCCCTCCGAGAGCCATAGATACTAACTCCCGCTTCTTCAGAAGCGATCAATCTTGTGCTTACCACTCCAACAGTGTTGGACATGACACTAAATATTGCATAAATTTGAAGCATAAAATCCAGGACTTAATTGATCGCGAGATGGTTGTTCTTCAGACTATCACTCCCAATGTTAACAAGAATCCTTTACCTAATCATGGAGGGAACAATACTGGTATGATTGAGAGAGAAGAATATTGGTATACAACTAAGAAGATAGTGCCAGATGGCACTGAGAGTTTAGAAAAGAGTGTGGCATCTCTAAGTATCACTGAGAAGCCAAAGATGGAGATCTTAATACCTTTTGAAGTGATTGTTATAGCTCCAAAACGAATTTCTAACAAGAAGGTTGAGATCGAGAGTGTTGATACAGGAAAATCAATTTAGAAAGCAGGCAGAAAAGCTCAAAGACCGATAAGTGAAGCTGAGGTGGAAGAATTTTGGAGAAAAATGCAGCCTCGAGAGTACTATATTGTGAACCACTTGGAGAAGACACCTGCCCAGATTTTTGTATGGGTACTACTAATGAGTTCACAACATCATAGACAAGTAGTAATGAGAGCATTGGAGGACACTTATGTGCTTGTAGGAACAGACAACGATAATCTGGCAACCATGATAAGTCGGATTACCTATGGTCATCGCATCAGTTTTGGCGATGAAGAGCTACCAGTTGAGGGAGAAATTCATAATAAGGCACTTCATGTTATAATCAAGTGTTGAGATATGATTCTAAATCATGTCTTGATCGATGATAGGTTTGGACTGAATATTTGCTCTCTATCCACTCTCAAGCAATTAAACTATGATGTGGAAAAAATCCTGCAGAGCCGAGTTAATGTGAGAGCATTTGACATGGACAGAGAGATACACTGGGAGCAGTGAATCTTACAATTTGTGTGGGAATTGCTGAGTTTGTCATCAAACTTCAAGTGATGGACATCACTACCAGCAATAACATGTTGCTAGGAAGACCTTGGATCCATATAGCTGGAGTTGTGCCTTCTACCCTCCACCAAATGATGAAGTTCATTTGGATTGAACGTGAAGTGGTTATAGTGGATGACCAAGAATTGAGAGAGATATCCACCTCACTGTTAATCCCATACTTGTCTTGGTAGACGAACAAATGATAAAGTTCATTTGGAATGAATGTGAAGTGGTTATTTATGGTGAGGGAAGCCATTCGAATGTGTATGCACCCATTATCGATAATGTCACTAGAGGATCAGATTTCTACACAGTTGAAATAGTGAATGCTACTAAAAATGATTGGATAATGGGACCTTCTATGCTTGTTGTTTATAAGATGATAGCCACAGTTATGTTGAGAAATGGGTTTGAACCTAGTTTTGGGCTAGGGAAGCACTTGTAGGGTATTACCAAGCCTATCTCATTGCCAGTAAAATAATCAAGATTCAACCTAGGATATACTATCTTGGAGGAAGATGAGTGGGAGATGCATAATCAAAAGGATAATCGAGACTTAGCCCGGCCAATACCGTAAATGTATCAGTCATTTCCAGTATGAGAATGCATAGGTGATGATGGTCTTGGGGGAGGGATTTGGGACCTGTTTGAAGAAATTAATGATGATAAAATAACCCAAACGTCAGGTGTTCAAGGTACAGAACCAGATGACCAAGAGTTAAGAGAGACATCCACCTCATTGCTGGTCCCCTACTTGTCTTAGTAGACAAAGAATTGCTAAATTACTTGTTTTTTAAAAAAATAGGTGGCATTCCGGCGGAGGCCCATGACCCATCTTTTACCTTGATATTTTACTCCTTTTTTATTTTGTTTTAATTTCTCTCGCAATATCTCAAAAGGCATCTTAACCTATGGTCATGGCCAAAGTTTGCACTTTCTTTTAAATGAAAGTGTCCACTTATTTCAAATCGCACTTACTATTCATCTTATCATTTCACTTACTTCTTATCTAACTATGTTTGTTTATGATTTCAGTTTAAATAATTTTAAACTTGCCAATGTCATGTCATGTCAAAGGCTGAATGAACAGAATGAAACAGATGAAAATGCGCTTGAAAAATATGATGAAAGAGCCATAGTACCCAAACATCTTATCTAAGAATTGAGATAAGACTGAGACAGTGAATCTGGGAGATGAAGAATGTGTCAAGGAAACTAGAGTCAGTGTCTATTTGAAGGATGCTTAGAAGGGAGAACTCACTACCTTGCTCAAAGAGTACATGGATGTGTTTGCTTGGTCCTATAAGGATATGTCAGGTCTGAGTACCGATATTGTCTCTCAAAGGTTGTTAATCAACATAGAATCCAGTCTGGTGAAACAACAAACTCAGAAGTTCAAGCCAGATTTGAGTCTGAAAATCAAGGAAGAGGTTACCAAACAGATATAATCTAAGGTGGTAGAGGTGATGCAATACCCCACTTGGTTGGCCAATATTGTTCCAGTGCCCAAGAAGGATGGAAAGATCAGGATTTATGTTGATTATAGAGATCTCAACAAAGCAAGCCCCAAGGATAATTTTCCATTCTCAAACATCCACATTCTCATTGACAACTGTGCCAAGCATGAGATGCAATCATTCGTGGATTGCTTTGCAGAATATCACCAAATTTTAATGGATAAAGAAAATTCAGAAAAGACAGCTTTTATCACACCCTGGAGTGTGTACCATTATCGAGTGATGCCATTTGGCCTCAAAAATGCAGGAGCTACTTATATGAGAGCTATGACAACTCTTTTACATGATATGATTCACAAAAAGATTGAGGTACATGTGGATGATATTATCATCAAATCTCACGAGAGTTCGGATCATTTGACTCATTTGAAAAAATTCTTTGACTGTCTATGCTGATACAATCTGAAGTTGAATCCTGCCAAATATGCTTTTGGAGTTCCTGTCGGTAAGTTGCTGGGATTCACAGTCAGTTGAAGAGGTATTGAGCTCGACCCTTCTAAGATCAAAGAAATTCAGGATTTGCCTCCTCCAAAGATGAAGAAAGAAGTCATGGGTTTCTTGGGGAGATTGAATTACATTAGTCAGTTCATAGCCCAATCTACGTTGATTTATAAACGTATCTTCAGGATGTTGAAAAAGAATGCATCAACAAAATAAAATGAAGAATGTCCGACTGCTTTTGATACTATCAAAAGCTATTTGTCTAATCCACCGATGCTGATACCTCCACGAGAAGAAAGTCCATTATTATTGTATTTATCTATCTCTGATAATGCATTTGGATGTGTGCTGGGCCAGCATGATGAAATCGGAAGAAGGAGCGGGTGATCTACTATTTGAGTAAGAAGTTCACTCCATATGAAGCTCGATATGCTTATTTGGAGAAGACTTGTTGTCCTTTGACTTGGGTTGCTCAAAAGTTAAGGCATTATCTGTCTTCCTACACTACATACCTCATTTTAAAGATAGATCCATTGAGATATATCTTTTAGAAAGTAATGTCGACAGAAAGACTAGCCAAGTGGCAAATGTTGTTGAGCGAGTTCGACATTGTGTATGTAACTCAGAAACTAATCAAAGGACAAGCTTTAGCTGATCATCTTGCAGAAAATCCCATTGATAATGATTATGAACCGCTTAAAACCTACTTTCCCAATGAAGAGATATCATTTGCAGGAGAAGATATCTTCGAGGCATACCTTGGTTGACGAATGTTCTTTGATGGAGCTGTGAATTGCCAAGGTAGTGGTATTGGAGCGGTCTTAGCATAAAAATCCAGGCAACATCACTCGATGGCTGCAAAACTTTGATTTTTATGTACTAACAACATGACTGAGTTTGAAGCTTGCATTTTGGGCTTGAGGATGGGTATAGACATGAATGTTCAAGAGTTGCTGGTCATTGGAGATTCAGATTTGTTAATCCATCAGGTTCAAGGAGAATGGGCTATGAAGAACCTAAAGATTATACCGTATGTGCACCTGGTATGGAGGTTGTGTAAAAAATTTTGAAAGATCAACTTCAAACACATGCCAAGGACACAGAATGAGTTCGTCGATGCCTTTACCATCATTTTCTCGATGATTCAACATCCGAACATGATATATATTAATCCTTTAGAGATAGACTTAAGAGAGCAACTAGCCCATTGTTTGCATACTGAGACAGAGCCAGAAGGAAAGCCTTGGTAATTTGATATAAAGAAGTATTTGTAGACCAAAACTTATCCCAAGAATGCTACTTCTGATCAG
>DF363115.1:17216-28586 GCA_000787875.1 Solanum virginianum
GAAAAAAACCATACGTTGAAAGGCTAACAATTTCTTTTTGAGTGGGGAAACCCTTTATAGGAGGACTCCAGAACTAGGCCTCCTTAGATGTGTTGACACCGCAGAAGCTATGAAGCTTGTTGAACAAGTATATGTCAGAGTTTGCGGTACTCATATGAATGGACTTACTCTAGCAAGAAAAATCCTTCGAGCTGGTCATTTTTGGATGACTATGGAACACGACTGTTGCAAGATTGTACAAAAATACCATCAGTGTCAGATATATAGTGATTTGATTCATGTCCCTCCTTACAAATTTAAAGCCATGAGTTCTCCTTAGCCATTTGTAGCTTGGGGCATGGATGTTATCGATTTGATAGAGCAAGTTTCCTCTAATGGTCATAGATTTGGGGCATGGATGTTATCGGTTAGATAGAGCAAGTTACCTCTAATGGTCATAGATTTATTTTGGTTGCCATTTATTACTTTACCAAGTGGGTAAAGGTAGTCTCCTACAAGTCCGTACAAAGAAATTGGTAGCTAATTTTGTGCGCAGCAACTTGATATGCTGGTTTTGGATACCAGATTCTATCATTACTGATAATGGAGCGAATCTCAATAGTAACTTGATGAAAGAGATATGTGAACAATTCAAGATCACTCATCAGAATTCAACAGTGTATCGCCCTCAAACGAATGGAGCCGTAGAAGCCGCCAACAAGAATATCAAGAAGATTTTAAGGAAAATGATTGACAGACACCGATGATGGCACGAAATGCTACCTTATGCCTTTCGTGATATCGAACGATTGTCAAAACATCAATTGGAGCAACCCCATACTTATTGGTATATGGAACAGAAGCGGTGATACCTGCTGAAGTAGAAATACCATCATTGAGATTCATTCAAGAAGCTGAGTTGAGTGATACAGACTGGGTTCATAATCAAATTGAACATTTGGCTTTAATCGATGAAAAGAGAATGACGGTTGTTTGTTATGGTCAGTTATATCAATAGAGGATGATTCGTGCTTTCAATAAGATAGTAAGACCTTGAATTTTCTAGGTCAAACAATTGGTTCTCAAACATATCTTTCCTAATCAAGATGAGTATAAAGGAAAGTTTGCACCAAATTGGCAAGGGTCATACATGGTTCGCAAAGTGCTGTCAGAAGGAGCATTAAATTTGTTAGAGATGGACGGTCAAGAGTGGCCAAGACCAATCAATTCATATGTTGTCAAGAGATATTACATTTGAAGATTTAGAGTTCGCCTTTACCTTTTTTCTCCTTTGTAATTGCATTATTTAGTTTCTGCATCTTAATTTTATTATCCCTATTTAATGAACTATGTTTGACCTGAATTCTCAAGAATGAGATACGTAGGTGGCCTATGTCGGCCTCGGTCATCCCCTTATCCTTTTATTATTCTTATTTATTTTTAGAACTACGTTTGACCTAAATTCTCAAGAATGAGATACGTAGGTGGCCTATGTCGGCCTCGGTCATCCCCTTATCCTTTTATTATTCTTATTTATTTTTAGAACTACGTTTGACCTAAATTCTCAAGAATGAGATATGTAGGCGGACTATATCGGCCTCGGTCATTTTTTTATTTAAAATTTGTATTTTTTTTCTCTTCTTCCCAAGCGGGGAACTACAGTTGACCTGATTCCCGCCTCAAGGGGATACGTAGGCACCACAACGTCTTGGTCATACTCCTACAAAGGAAATTGGGATAGAATTTTTAACAGGAACTCAAAAATTCTGAACAAGAAGGTTCATCTTCGACAAATAGAAGTTCAAAGCATGGTAAAAATTTCAACTGGGATAGAATTTTTGAGAAAAGATCTCAAAAATTCTCAAGTTGCTTTTGATAAGCTATCGATCCCTAACAACATTTAAACTGGGACAGAAATTTTTACGTTGCCCTCAAAATTTTGCTAAGCATCGTTACAAGTCTGAAAGCCACCTTAAGGATTCTCAGCTTGATCAAGAATTCAGAGATAGTTGTGCCACACCAAGGAATCTATGTCAAAAGCCAAACATGTTCATTTAAACTTTACGTAACATGACAATTGACAGTGACTTTTTCTCAAAAACCTTTTTCTAAATTTGTTATTTCTAACGATCTTCTCTCACGTCGAATATTTTGTCAAAATGTATATTTTTCTACCTTCTATCTACCAAGAAGTTGAAGATCAAAGCAGTTTATCGGGGGATAAGACGAGGAGCAGACAATCGAAGAATCAACACATATCAGTTCATTTTGAAACTAAGAAATTTTCTGTAGATGCAGGGAAAATTTTCGCAGGTCTTATCTACCAGAGAATAGCCGAGACATAAATACTTTCGTCTCACTCAAATCCCTAACAATTTATCACATCTCATTTTTCAAGTCGCCGTCAAGGCCATTTTATTTTTCAGTTGTCGAGAGAGCCATGGCATATTCATCGCCGACAAGGCCATTTTATATTTCAGTTGTTGAGAGAGTCATTGCATATTGATCGCCGATAAGACTGTTATATTTTTTCAGTTGCCGAGAGGGGCATAGCACATTCATCGCCGACAAGGCCATTTTATTTTTTAGTTGCCAAGAGGGCCATTGCAAATTCATCATCGACAAGGCCATTTTATTTTTCAGTTGCCGAGAGGGTCATTGCATATTCATCGCCGACAAGGCCATTTATTTTTCAAGTTGCCAAGAGGGCTATTGCATGTTCATCGCTGACAAGGCTATTTTATTTTTCAGTTGCCGAGAGGGCCATTGCATTTTCAAGTCGCCGTGAAGGCCATTTTATTTTTTACTTGCCGAGAGGGCCATTGCATACTCATTACCAACAAGGCTATTATATTTTTTCAGTTGTCGAGAGGATCATTGCATATTCATCACATTTTATTTTTCAATTATCGAGAGGGATATTGCATATTAATCACCGACAAGGCCATTTATTTTTTAAATTGCCAAGAGGACCATTGCATGTTCATCACCAACAAGGCTATTTTATTTTTCAGTTGCCGAGAGGGCCATTGCATTTTTAAGTCGCCATCAAGGCCATTTTATTTTTAGTTACCAAGAGGGCCATTGCATATTCATTGCCAACAAGGCTATTATATTTTTTCAGTTGTCGAGAGGGTCATTGCATATTCATCGCCGACAAGGCTATTTTATTTTTTAGTTGACGAGAGGGCCATTTATTTTTCAAGTTGCCAGGAGGGCCATTGCATGTTCATCGCCGATAAGGCCATTTTATTTTCCAAGTTGCCGAGAGGGCCATTACATGTTCATTGCCGACAGGGCTATTTTATTTTTCAAATTGTCGAGAGGGCCATCACATGTTCATCACCAACAAGGCTATTATATTTTTCAGTTGTCGAGAGGGCCATTGCATGTTCATCGCCGACAGGGTCATTTTATTCTCCAGTTATCGAGAGGGCCATTGCATATTCATCGCCGAAAAGGACATTTATTTTTTAAGTTGCTGAGAGGGTCATTGCATATTCATCGCCGAGAAGACCATTTTATTCATTATCTATCATGTCGAAGAGAAGAATATATGTCAAACATGGTGTGGACGTCATCAAGTAGGATGCACCATAACGTAGAACTTTTCTTAGCAGCGAACTAGGACATAGTCTGAAGAGGGGTGTCAAACTCTTCGAACACGAGCTGGAAAACAACTACCACCACAATCCAACCACACCCCTGTCAGAAGGCATGTGGGTATTTCTTTGAGTTCGTTAATTTTCAGTTTCGCCTTCGAATAATCCCAACTCTCACTGGAGGCAATATTCTAATCCGAGTGACAATGTACCAAGAGTTTTGGAAATTATATATGTGTAAGCTCTTAATTATGGGTGTGAAGCGTGTCACATTTATGGTTAAGAGGTTGTAAGCCTCTTTTTCATAACTCGATCTATTTGTCACTCCTCCTGAACCATAGGTTATCTCAAATTAAGAAATTTCCCCTTCAACCGATAGAGTCGAACTACAAATAGCTTGATTTCTAAGTCCAAGGATATGTAGGCGGGCTCAATTTCAAAACCTCAACTGTATTCTTGTTTGCTCTTAAAATCTCATTCCCAAGCATGTTTACTTCTCCATAATCCGATATTGGGATAGCTTTTGAATTCTTTGAAAATCATGCGTAAGATCAAGCGTTTTGAACTATAAGTGGCCTGAATTCTCATGTAACCTGAGATATATAGGAAACTCGAAACCAGGGTCTAGCCATAATTTCCCAAAGTTAGTATCTAGAGTATTCGAAAGATGAATATGTGGTCGATTAAAAATTGATTTTGTCAAGTTTCTTTGTCCACGATCTCTTCATCGATCATACCCAAAGAAAGGGATAGTTGTTGACACCCAATTTTACCCTCCACAATACAAATTAAATTTTAAGCTTTTAATTTTGACAATATGAAATAATTGGTTTGCAAAATATGGAGAAATATTTTTCAAATAAATGCCTTTTATTTTAAGAATTATTTATTTTGGAATTAATTTGATTATTTTAGATTGGTAATATTAAAAGCTCTTATATTAATTCATCTTGTAATCAAATTAATTAATAAAATTCAATTTGATTACATTATTATTTGGTCACGTTTGCAATTCCAAATGATTAGTTTCTCAATTCAATTTTTCCATCCTCTTTAACTCATTTTTGCAATCTCAATTGGATCATTTTGGTCAATATTTCAGACCCAAATGAGCCCATTTTAATCCCTTAACACGGTCCAAACCCCATTTTCAGCCTACAATATATGTATGCATATACATATAATATACATATGCCATGCTTGGGGGCCACGCGCCCCCAATTTCCTTTTACTCTTCCATTTTCCCCCTCAACGTGCCATTTTCTCTCTCCCCAAACCCTTTTCTTCTTCTTCTTTCTTCTTTTCCTCAAATGCATTCTCACACTCTCTCCCTTTCCCTTCTTCTCCTTCACCCAAACCAGAAACCCAACCCAAAAAATGCCAACGAATCGAAGATTCCCTCCCAACGTTCACTTCAAATCTCCGTACATACGTATCATCATGCCTCATACCCTTCGTCCTTGCTCAAGATCAAGCCGTCCACCTTACCTTATCTCCAAGGCTTGTAGATTTTCTTTAGGATTTCTTGGATTCGAAAACAAGATAGAATTTAGGGATTAAATTGGGAATAGCCCTAATTTCTACCCTATTTTCGAACCCTAGAGATCCCTATATATTCTTCATTTTCTCTGATTTTGAAGGAGTTGTTCATCATCTTAAAAAACCCTAAAATCTCCACTAAAGAAAAGCAATTTTAGGAATAATTTCACTTTTTACTTGAAGGATGTTAGTCCTGAAAGGGTCTAGTTCCAAAACCAGGAAATTCATAGGTGTGATTCCCTGGTGTGAGCGTCTTTATTAGCTCGTCATTGCAGTTTCTATGCTTTAAAAGGTAATACTCTGAAGCTTCTTTCTTCTTCATCCTGTTTGAATGTAGGTGCTTGATTGCGTAAGAGATTGTTATGACTTATTTTGTGCTTGTCCTGCCATGGCCAGAAGTGCTAAGACATGACTTTCTAATATTATGATATTGTTGTTATTGATTTATCAAAATGTTTTCCAGAGTCATAGAGTTCTGTTGAGTGTTGAGGGTTTCGATTAAATGTTGCTCCTTCCAAATTTGTTGTTTAAGATATATTAGTGTCAAAGAAATGGTCTTTTATATATATGTTTCAAAGGTCAAAACATGAGTATCCATGCCTTTATCATTATTGGAGTGCCTGAAATTTGAGCTTGTTTCCCATATTTTGTGCTCAATGCCGAATTTAATAACTATCTGTGTTGATCTTGTTCACTTTTTTTGTATCTTTGTTAGTTCTAGTATAGTGTTGTCTCAAACTTGTCAATGAATGAACTCTTTGTGCTCTCAAATCATCTCTACAAATAATTAGTAAGTTTGGGAGTTGGTTTTGAAGTTTCGATACTCAAAGCGTATGCTTATTTTGATCTCTGAAACTTCAATTTTGTTTAAAGTTTAAGTGGGTTCTTCTTTGCTTTGATAGTTCACTATAATGCATTAACAATTAAAAGTGCTTAAGTCTATCAAAATGATTTCGTGAGTACCTGTGATTCTCGCTTCTGATTCAGCTTTAGCTTTGATTCATGACCAATCATGCGAGTTATTTTAAGATAATACGTAAACCCATGATTTCTTTATTCGTTCTTCAAGTTTGTTTGACCTGTTTGTAGAAGCTCTAGTCTTGTTTATTTTGGGATCATGATTTACCCATGTTAGGGCTTGAATAAATAAATCAGCTTAGTTGTGTCTCTTTTGAATCTATGTCAAATATTTTATGCGTTTTAAGCCATTCCAGCCTCTCATCACTCCCTCTGTTTTCTAGCTCTGAAGCTGGTTGATAGAAACTTTATTTCCCTTTATCTTTTCTCGTATTTCTCATTGTACTCTTCAATCTCATATATTATACAAGCCTATTTTCATATGTTTGTTCTGTGGTCTGATTGCCAGATTTAATTATATTTGCCTCTCTTCATTGTTCTAATCTGGTGACTTGAGAATGTTTTGGTTTAATATAGTCATTTTGTGTTATGCTCAGTTGCACTTAGAACTGAGGATGTTTGGTTTATACTACTGTTGCACTAGTACATGATACACTTTAGTAAATTGAGTAGGAAAGGTTATCTTATTATCACACTAGTACTAGATATACTTCAGTAAATTGAGTAGGATAGATCATCTTATTATCTTCCATGTTTAGCCTACCTTGTTTCATATCTATTTGCATCAGTTTCTAATTTTGAATAAGTATATGACCTATTCTTATTGACTAAAACCTATTGGTTTGCCCTTTGTGGCCTTCTTTAAGCCTGAGTTTTGTGACTGAAACATCACTGTTTCTATACAAAGTGGGCTATTATTTTTCTTTGATGTTGGGATATGCCTTGGGTTCAAAGTTGGGGGTTCGAAACCGTGCAAGTCCTCTGATTTCTGAATCATATTCTCCTTTAACTGCTGAAGTTATAGTTTGTTTCAAGCTCACTACGGATTAAGATCCTATGATTTCCTTTAGCTTGTACTTACCTATTTTGGCCTGTTCGTTTTGAGTTGTCTTGTCTTGCTTTCAAATTTTGTTTATGCTCTGCCTTTTACCTCAAACTTCAGATTCCATCTCATATATGTGTTACTGATTCAAAATTTTCTAGTTGTGTTAGGATATTTTGAGCTAAACAGTTAATCGATTTTGCTATGATTATATGCCAACACATTTATGTCATGGCATTATTTTAAAGTCGGGGTAAATCATGTCTTTTACTTCTCGATTATTCACTCCATCTTTAAACATTAAGCAATGAAATACGTACGTCCTTATATAATGAAATTCTGGATCTTATATATGTTATTAATTCTATGCATGTAAAACCGTTTCGGAGTCCCAATTGGACTCTTTCTCTTTATTTGCATTCCTTCGGACCATGGAGGCCCAAACTTCTATTTTAGGTTGACTTTTGGAGAGGGAAAGGGTCAACGCACAGGTTAAAGGGTTGTGATACAGGCAATTTGCAGGAAAAGCAGTATATACACACTGATATGTAGTGTATATACCACACTATATACAGCAGGGAAGTGGGCAAAAGCCCAATATAGCAGCAGCAGCAAATCCCTGATGGGCTTGGCAGGCCCAAAACTTAGAAAGTAAGACAGGTGGAGAATTGGGTCTGCCTGGCCCAATTTGTGTTTTAATTCTTTTATGCATTTATTACATTATTTGATATACTTGTTGTTTGATACTAACTCTAACATTTATTTTGTATTATTTGATTGTTATTAATCTAATTATTTCCCCAACATGTCTTCCTTTATGTTAATTTCCATTTTATAATTCTCTTTGTGTTATAAATATCGCTACAATTATTTGGCAAAGCTTTGCAAAATTGGTTCAAGTATGAGTCAATCTTTTTTCTTTAAGTTGGTCATTTTTTAACTTAGTCAATATTTTGCGAACTTAGTCACTTTTAAAACTTAGCCAATTTTTTTTTAAATTTAGTCAACCCTTTAGTCAAACTTCTTAATCATTGGTCAATCGCAAGTTAGCAGCCATTTTGAGTGATTAAGTTCTTCTCAAAATAGAAATTGAACCCGAACTCTTTCTTTGGTATTTTAAAAAGATTTTTTTTCTGCTAGGTCTTTTTTAAATGTTTTATTGGTTTCCTAATTATCCTTAAAATTAGGTGGCGACTCTTTTAATTTTTGGGAATTTGATTTGTACTTAAATTAATTAAGTATTAAATCGAATTTTCAAAAGTCAAAGTCACATTTTTCAAATTAACACACTCGTCACTGCCATCTTCGCTTCTATCTTTGCCATCTTATAGGACTCCTTAAGTCTTAGCTTTTCATCCTAATTTCTATACTCCAACCACTTCGTGAAAGCAATCTTCTTAGCTTTCACTTTGCCTTGGACTTCGTCACTCCACTACTAATTGTCTTGACGTCAACCAAAGGTCCTTCCTGAAACCCCCAGTACCTCGGTACCTACTTTTCTAATGCACCCAGTAGTAGTATCCAACATATTGTTCGCATCTCTGCCACTATTCCAAGCCTTTAAACTACTCACCTTTTCTTCTATCTCTCGTGAAAAGGCAGGAGTCAGTCCTCCCCTTCTAATCCATGGTAGGGCATTAAAGGCCTTCTTCTTCTTTTCTCTCTTAATCTCTAAATCCATCATAGAAGCTTATGTTGAATGAAAATATTTTCACTTGGAATAACCTTACAATTCTTACATAGGCTTCTATCGCCCTTTCGGAGAAGTAAGTAATCTATCTAAGTCTTAGCTACTGTACTACAAAAGATAATCAAGTGTTTTTGCCTCTTAGGGAAACATCAATTAGCAATAACTAACTGAAATGTTTTGGTAAAATCCAAGAGAGATGTAGCAGCTCTATTCCTCTCCCAAAAACCAAAACCTCCATGAGCATCTTCAAACCTATTAGTGGTTGCCCCGATATGCCATAAAGTCACCCCCAATGAAGATTTTGTCTGTATCCGGTGTGCCTCTCACAACCTCATCCAGATCTTCCCAAAAGAGCTTTTTGACTTCCTCATCTAGTCCTACTTGGGGTGCATATACACTAACTACATTCACTACATGCGTACCAATAACAAGTTTGATAGACATCATCCAATCATTAACCCTCCTAACCTCAACCACATATTCCCTAAGGCCCTCGTCTACTAGGATACCTACACCATTTCTATCCCTAGAATCACCCGAGTACTACAGCTTAAACCATCTACATCCCAAGCTTTAGTACCTACCATCTTGTTTCCTAAACATGCGTTATTTTAATATGTGTCCTCTTAAGACATTTTACTAGCTCTATGGATTTTCCTGTAAGTGTTCCTATATTCCACGATGTTATCCTTAATTTAAATAAGCCCATGCCCCTCTTACCACTCCTACCCCTTACCCCCGACCCCAATCGATGATGTGACCCTAGTCTACCATTAGATCCTGACGTCATTAAACTTAAGAAGTAATAATATACTAAACTACCGAGATCAGGAAGATACAATCTAGGAAAAAAACATGCAACCCAACAAAATAGAACAGGGAATTATACGATATACTACTTACTAATCACAATATGAAAAACAAGTGAAAGACACACAATATGCTAAGTAAGATCTTCACCACAATACAGACAACAATATGTAACAACAAAAAATATTCAATAATACAGTGACTGCAATATGTATACAGAAATACACAACAATGGAAATTGCAAGAATTATACAGTACAGGCAACACAAATAACAAAAAGTAAATAATGTAAAAGGCAAATATGTAACAGCAAGGGAGAACCACAAACAACTATGTAACTGGCAACAAAATACATGGCAGGTAATAGGATAGCTTAATAAAAAAATAACAAGTAACAAGGGATTTGGAAGATAACACCTGGAATTCTGGTCAAAAAACTTCTTGAGTGTCACTGAAATTTGTGAAGGTCGTTGGAAAATTGATCCTCTCGGAAGAGCCTGCTGACTGGAAGTGCTTTGTCGGAGAAGGTCTTGAGGTTTCCAAACTCTAGAATCAAGAATCTCACAAAGAATAAAGAGTTGTCAAATAGTAGATCGACAGATCTAATTCTCCCGGAGAAAGAGATCATTGGTGAGATGCAAAAGTTTACCGAAAAAGCCTAGATCGACAGATCTGATTCTGCAAGAGAGAGAGATCACTGGCGAGATGCAAAAGTTTGCCAAAAAAGCCTAGGTCGATAGATCTGATTTTGCCAGAGAAAAAGAAATATTCGCCAAAAGTTTAGAAATAAACTTGAAGAAGAAGGCATCAAACAGATATTCATCGAAAAGAATGTGTTTTGCCAGAAAGAAAGCAAAAAAGATTGCCAGAAAGAACATGTTTTCGCAGAAAGAAAATGAAAAAGAAATATGTATCAAGAAGGAGGAGGTGATCGAAAGACCCCCAAATGTGTATCAACGGTGGCTTGGCGACGGTGATTTACCAAGAGAGAGAAAGTCTGTGGAGAGAGAGAAAGTTAGAGAGAGAAATTTTATCAGCAGAAACTATACAAATGTCATATTAATACATAATTTATATTTAATATTAATATTAATGTACTTGCCAATTTTTTTAAAATTAAAAGAGTAATAATAACATTATTTATACTTACAAATATCATATGTTTTACGCAATAAATTAAATATTTTGATAAATATATAAAAATTACTTGTTATATAGTTTGGATGGGAAAATTTATGATTTCATGGAGAGATGGTGGAGCATATAATAAAAAAATTAGAACATGTACTCAACAATTTGTTCATATTTTGTAATTAAAATACATATTTGCAATTAAAATACACAATAATAATTATTGCTAATTTTATACTTGTAGTTGCTAATATTATTTTAGAAGTTGTTAAAGAGAAACTAGAATTAAGGGGAGAAAATAGAAGTCTAGAATTAGGGGAGAAAATCACAATAGAAAAAAGAAATCCTTAATTAGGGAAGAAAATCACAATAGAAAAAAGAAATCCTTGATGGGGATCGATTCCACGATCTCATGGTCATAAAGCTCTAGTACCCACTTACAAGTTACAAACCAACAAGCTACGTCTAACAGTTATGCATTAGGTGCTTACTCATTAATTATATAGATTTCGTAGTACTTTTTATATACCTATATATGTTTTACGTCGGGGTCTAGGTGCTCGAGCACTCACAAAACTATATGTGGGTCCACCCGTGATAGTGGGGATCATCAAGATTTTAGTATGAATCATCATACCTAAAAATGATCATAGCTTTATTTTCAATGGGGCCCATGAAATAACATATTCAGATAGCGCAATGATGTCTGATGTAAACAT
>DF363115.1:28652-41597 GCA_000787875.1 Solanum virginianum
TGATGTAAACATCGAAAATGTGACAATCAATGAATTGGGAATAACAAATGCTAATTTTTAGCAACATATTGGTGAACGAAACATGTTTGATCCAACTAAGCAACATCCGCGCGATATCAAATGTAGATGATATTAAAGAAAATGATTCAAATGAGTGGAAAAATTGTAATGTGTATTTCAATTTCAATAATATGGATGATCTCCTACAAATCCCAGATCTCCAAATGCTACCTTACCTAATGACCATGGTTGTGAGTTTGTGCTTCTATCTCATTTTGATTACTACTCTATTTATTTGAAATAACTGTTTGATAGAATTGACTTCTACGATAATTACTCAAGCAATAAATATTATCTTAAAAAGTTGCATTCTACATATTAAGATGACAACAATACTGAGCATCCAGTTTTCAAGAATAGCAAATTTTCATATGAAAAATCAACATGATGATCTAGTTTAACGCCACTAGCAGTAGAGCAACAACAAGCAACCAAGCTTTTATTTATGTTACAGTGAAAATAGAATGACAGTATTTGAGTTTTAGCGTTGAAAATTTTATTATTTTGATATTTATGCCCATTTCTAAGACTATTATTAATTAAAACTTAGAGATTCTATTTCTTTGTGTGGCTTTGTACAAAAAGTCATTTATATGGCTTTAGTTGTTTCTTTATTAGGAAAATAAATGACTAGTGATATAAGAGGAAAAACAGTAAATTAATATTTGAATAAAACTTCTATAAGAGGATAATCTTTTAAAAAATGTATTGTTATAATTCCATTATAAGTAAAAGAAATTCTTATAGGAAAAATATAAAAAATTGGTTTGAAAAAAAAAACTTAGCTTTTATAATGAAGTGTAGTTACATAAAAAAAAACTACTACTACTACTACTACTTACCTTGCTATGGTGATTGTCAGTATCTTTCATAGACGAGGAAGGTGTAATGTTAATAGTTAATTTCAGTTTCACATTCAACATCAATAGAATATGCGAAATTTTGACGTGATTGCCTAAATATTTACTGATGGAGGTATCTTGACATTGACATCTATAAGGAAGTGTTATCAAAAGATGATATCAGGTCAAACTCTATTGTTCTAAATAATGCCATAATGCCATTAAAGAATGGGGTGAAGCTTTACCCCCATGTTACAACACATCACAATTCTACTCTTAGGATCTAGAATTTGTCATTGCAAATACATAAGTGTAACGTATGATAAAATTATTAAAATACCCCTAGAGGAGAGACGTACGCAAAACGTGTCTTCCCATGCTCTATTTGCAAATCCAAGACCGAATTTGTAATCAGCACGAAATATTGAGTGAAAAAATGGCTCAAATTTTAGAGCAACCGGATCAAAAAATAATTTTTTGATCCAAAAATCGAAAAAGTGTTGATGGGCGCCAGGGCTGCGACGCACCCTGGGCATGGACCAACACTTATATTTTTTTAAATTTTATTGACGGGAGGAGGAAAACTCATTCAGAAAATTTTTGGACAAAAATATACACAGACACGCCTAGTCCCGACGGAGACTGGGTATTTCGTAGTGTAATTCTTTTTCTTTTATGAGGGGTATTCTAGACTTTTCATAACCTCTCATAAACATAAACCATGTTACATAAAGTCATTTTTAATCAGAAAAGAGCCTTTTAAATGTATTTCTAAGCCCCCAACACATAAACTAGGTTAGAATTCTTGAGGAGAAAAAGAGAAGAAGCAACGGTTCTTGAGTCAAGGTTGAAGCTTTCCCCAATTTTAGGTATGTAAGGCTATCCAAAGCATTGGATTATGTTCATCCACACGCACCCTTCATCTACTTGAGCTAAAGATTTTGAGTCTTATTGCATATTCTCAATCTCGTGAGTTTTGAGTCCCGAGTTCTTGTACATGTTTGAGTTATCATGAATATATCTGAGTTAAATTATTAGTTTCATCATTATTAACATGACATATGGTCGTTATTCGAATGCATGTTACCCTAGCCCTAAGTTTAGTATCTTCTTACTTATTCACTAAATTAGAATGATGAATCTAACCTCCTAAATCAAGTAAGTTGAACCTGAGAAGTATTTTTTTTATTTCATATATGCATGTAATGAATGTCTATTATGTCTTATGTCTTGAGCATGGATGATATCATATCACTTGATCGTAATTTGTAAGAGTCTTGTATAATATGAATTGAGCCTTGAATTGCACTGTTTGAGTTCCCATTTTGAGTTATGGAGTTAAATTGAGAAAGTTGTTGTTGAGTTAGTTGAGATAAGTTTGAGTTGATGAGCATTTTTAGTCTTGGAAGGAGTATTGAGCACAGGTTTGGGTGAGATGAGTCATCCTAGAACTATGTTGCCAGTGTAGGATGGTTGCACAGGAAAATTCTGGTGACCCATGTTCCCAATTGAGGAACACTCTCTTAGGATCCGAGAGAGAGAGAGAGTTAGAGATTAACATGCGATTCCTTGGAAACTTTAGGATGGATGTGGCAACAACGTTTTTTTTTTATACATCACCAACTAATCGTGGGGTTGAGAGTTATGTCAGTTAGAGAAACTTCCAAGCAACCACTTGAGTTGAGCATATCATGAGTTTTTCAAACTGAGTTGCACTAAATACTAATATTTATTTCAAAAAGCATGATTTTCAAACTTTAAACTTGCATCATGTTTCTTAAGTTAAGTTATGAGATGAGGAGTTAAGACGAGTCGGATGTTTTAGTATGAACCTTACCTATTTATTGAGCTATTTTACATATCGTACATTCCATATACTGACATTATTTGATGCTGCATCACTTCATAATGCATATACGAGAGATAGAGGACTTTAGCAGGCATACCATTGAGGTTCAGAGTTCCAAGATCCAGAGATTAGTAAGCCCTTCTTGCTTTTCGAAAGTGCCTATTCTTATTTATTCAGTTTCTTTATTTGTGTGAGTTGGGAAGCCATAGCTTATCACGGTACTTTCTAGACGTTTAGAGTAGAGGCTTCATAGACTTAGAGAGGAGTATTATTGAGTATTTCATATTCAGACTTGACTTATTTGGGAAACTATTTATGATATCTCGATCTTTTCTTTAAATATTATCATTGAGTATTCTTCCGCTGTTGAGTAAGATATGACAATGAGGCCAAGTGGTTCACTTGGGGACTAGCAATAGTCTTTGAGTGCCGGCAACACCTAGGGTACCCTCCCGGGGCATGACAAACTTGGTATCAAAGCATAGAGTTCAAGTATCCTAGGGAGTCTATGAAGTTGTGTCTAGTAGAGTCTTGCTTATGAGTGTGTTGTGCACCACACTTCATAAGTAGAAGGCTATAGAACATTAGTAATGGTTACCTTTCTTTGGTATTCTTAGTCGTGCGATAGAGTTTAACTCTATAAAATTCCTGTCTAATTCGTGCGTTACGCATTTGCAAAATATGCCTCCTAAGCATACAATAGCCCAACAACATGCCCGAGCCTTGAATGCCAAATATCCTCCACCAGAGGTCCCTACCCAAGCAGGAGCGAGGAGATGGGTTGACCTGCTCGAGCTGATGAGGCTCCACAGACACCTCCTGCTCAGCCAGCCTCCACTTCTAACGCAGACTTTAGAGGATCCATTATGATGCTCACCAAGCTAGCAGCCTTGCAGAGCAACCCCTAGCTCTAGTTCCCAAGAGCCCGCAGTTACCACTAGGCTTAGAGACTTCTTGAGGATGAACCCATCGGTCTACACGGGGTCAAAAGTTGAGGAGGACCCATAGAATTTCATCAACGAGATATGCAAGGTGCTAAAGGCTATGCATGCGACTAAGGTTGAGAGAGTTGAGCTTGCCTTCTATCAGCTTAAATATGTGGCGAACGTTTGGTATAACCAGTAGAAAGATAGTTGGGGTGAGAGTGTTGAGCTTGCTGAGAGGGATGAGTTTGAGAGTGCTTTCCTCGACCACTTCTTTTCCCAAGAGTTGAGTGAGGCAAAGATTAAAGAGTTCGTGAATGTGAAGCAAGAGGGGATAACCGTCAAGGAATACAACATCAAGTTCATTAAGTTGTCCAGGTATACTCCACAGATGGTCCAGGACATGAGGGTGAGGATGAGAAAGTTTGTGTTTGGGTTGGGTAAACATGTGAAGAGGGAGTGTAAGACGGCATTACTGATTTCGGGCATGGACATCTCCAGAATCATGGTTTATGCCCAACAAATTAAGGAGGATAAAAAGAAAGACTGAGAGGAACACTTGAGTAAGAAAGCCAAGTCTACAGGGCATGATCCTAGCCAACACAAGTTGGATAAGGGAGACAGATCTTACTTTCAAAAGAAGCATTCGAGGTATGTACTATGATCAGCCAGTGTACCAACCCCAAACACCATATACGATCAGAAATCTCAAGGGTAATCGAACTTTAGAGCACAGGGTTTGCAGTCCAGTATAACCCTTAGCTCAAGAGGAAGACCCCCCTTGTGGAAAGTGTG
The DNA here is from genome assembly GCA_000787875.1 of Solanum virginianum. Classification (NCBI taxonomy): domain Eukaryota; kingdom Viridiplantae; phylum Streptophyta; class Magnoliopsida; order Solanales; family Solanaceae; genus Solanum; species Solanum virginianum. The sequence continues at coordinate 33,122 of DF363115.1, forward strand.
GCAAGATGCATTTGGGAGAATGCAAGGGCGGAGGAAATGGTTGTTACAAGTGTGGCCAAATAGGTCATTTCCTGAGAGACTTTCCATTTTGGGGCAATAGGGCACAATCTTCTACTACCATGCCACCACCCAAGGGTAACTAGAAGGGTGCCATACCGTGGACAAACGGAGGAATAAACCATCTTTATGCAATGGGGAATAGACAGGATAAAGAGGTTGTACCAGATGTCATGACAAGTATGCTTTGAGTCTTTACCTTCGATTGTGATGCTTTGCTTGATCCAGGGGCAACAGTGTCCTTTATGACACCATATATGGCTAGAAAATTTAAGATATCTCCTGAGTGTTTACTTAAGCCTTTCCATATTTCCACTCATATTGGTGAGTCTATCATAGCCAAAAGAGTTCATAAAGATTGCATAATATCTATCTACCATAGGGATACTCTTGCTGATCTGGTTAAATTAGAGATGATTGAATTTGATATAATTTTTGGTATGGACTAGCTCCACACCTGCTATGCCACTGTTGACTGTAGAACCCAAACCATCAAGTTTCAGTTTCCCAATAAGCCTGTTATAGAATAGAAGGGAGATACTATTGCACCCAAGGGCAAGTTTATTTCCTATCTAAGAGCTAGAAAATTAATCTATAAAGGGTGCATCTACCACCTCATACGAGCCAAATCTGATGATATTGAACCTCCTACTCTCGAGGCAGTACCAATTGTGAGTGAGTTCCCAAAAGTGTTTCCCAAGAATCTACCTAGAGTCCCTCCTAACAGGGAGATCAACTTCGGGATTGATGTTCTTCCCGATACGCTAACCTATCTCAATTCCACCTTATAGGATGACCCACCATGAGTTGAAAGAGTTGAAGGAGCAGTTAAGGGAATTGTTAGAGAAAGGTTTTATCAGACCAAATGTTTCTCCTTAGGGTGCCCCTGTTCTATTCATGCGAAAGAAAGATAGGTCTCTCAGAATGTGCATAGATTACAAACAACTAAACAAGGTCACGATTAAGAACAAATATCCTCTCCCAAGGATAGATAATCTATTTGACCAACTTCAGGGTGCCTCAAGTTTCTCAAAGATATACCTCAAATCTGGCTACTATCAATTGAGAGTGAGGGAATGTGATATTCCAAAAACAACCTTTAGGACTAGATATGGCCGCTTTGAGTTCTTGGTCATGTTCTTTGGGTTGACGAATGCACCTGCAACATTCATGGACCTGATGAATAGAGTGTTCAGACCATATCTGTATATGTTTGTAATTATGTTCATCGATGACATCTTGATTGTTAGAACCTGTATGTCCTTAATTGGATCGATTAGAAAAAGTTTGGGACCAAAAGTGGAATTTTTAAAAGTTGGGGTCTTGAAAAAAAATTAGGTGGGACCCACTTAGTTTGTGGTGGATTTTAATTGGACCAACCTACACACTTGGCAAGTCTTTACATAAATATATACATACATGTAAGATATCTTCTCCTTTCATTTTATCATTTTATACATAGCCAAAGAAAGAGAACAAGCTAAAGAAAACCAAGGAGAAGTCTCTGCCATGAACAGGAAAATTCAAAATTCACTTTCTTCCACTCCAAGAATTATTTGTTGATGCAAACCTACTATATTGAGGCCCCTAAGTAGTGTGGAAGTGTTATTGGAGCAAGAAATCACCTATTTTCTCATCTTTGGAATCCTAACCCATTTGTGGAGTTGAAGTAAAAAGGGTAAGATTTAATCTTGTTTTATGTATTATAAAGGTTGCTTATGCTTTGTAACCTCCATCAAAACAAACACTACATGTTACAAGTACCAACCATTCTAACAAACTATCAGATAGCAAATTCATCCCAACAAACTTCAGCTCAAATTTCACTGTTTTACAAATCAAGTAAGAATTTGGATGAGTATTCAGTTGAATTTAGTCCAAAAAATTGTAAAAATTCAAGCTTTATTCTCATGAACTTCGCTATAGATTCTGCAAATCTGAGTAGAAATCTGCAGTTATTGGACTCTGTAATCCAATTTTTTTTTAAACCCCTAACATCAAATCTTGAGTTTTTTATAGGTTTTGGAGAACCCCATTTGTGTAGAAATACCTTCAAACCCAAAAATCTTCACTGCCAGATCATCCTATTCATACTACTACCATTCCCGTAGATAGACAATCTTGATTCTATGTTTCCTTATTGGTTTTTCTGGGTTTATGTTTGGGTTTATTGCGATTTTAAGGAGGGGTTTAGGGTATAGCTGTAAATATGCTGAACCCAGATATGTTTCTGTTTCCTGGGATAGACATGTAGATATGGCGGAAGAAGAAAATAGATTTGAGGTTTCTGATGGAAGGTATAAGAGGCATAAAGTAATGGGTTTTGTTGGAATTCAGACTGGGTTTGGATCAGTTGCTCGCCGGAGATCATTGAGGCAGACTTGGTTTCCATCTGATCACAATGGGCTTCAAAAGTTAGAAGAAGCCACTGGCTTGGCTCTTAGATTTGTTATTAGTAGAACACATGATAAATTCAAGATGTCAGCACTTAAGATAGAAGTAGAAGAATATGATGATTTTATTCTATTAGACACTGAAGAAGAGTACAGTAAGCTCCCATATAAAACCTTAGCATTTTTCACGGCTGCATATGCACTATATGATTCTGAGTTCTATGTTAAAGCTGATGATGACATATACTTACGACCAGATCGCCTTTCATTGCTTTTGGCCAAGGAGCGGTCTCACTCACAAACTTACCTTGGATGCATGAAAAAGGGTCCAGTTTTCACCGACCCTAAGCTCAAATGACTTTGGGATTAGGGTCTCCACCCGATCATGGGTCCTGCGATGCCCTTTTATATGATTTTGATAAATTTTGAGAGAAGTTGTACTAAATATTATTTTGATTTTAAATATGATTATTTTACTTGTCTTTTGAATTTATGATAATGATTTTATGCATATGATTACTCACTACACTGCTCGTGCCTATTATGATATCGTTCGCCGGTTCTCGGGTTAGTTGATTATCATGCGCATTATGATACATTCCGGTGTTAGGCTGTGTTGGGCAGTGAGGACAGGGATGGCGATACATAACGCCTAGGTCACTGCCTATTATGTTATGTTTGGTGTTAGGCTGGATTTAGGTGAAGTTCGGGGACGACGATACGTAACGCCCGACTCACCCATGCTATTTCTGTATTATGATATATGAGATAGGGACGACGATACGCAATGTCTGGCTCACTTATCCTATGTTTGATATATGACGGAGATTTCAGAGATTTAAACTTTTTAATGTTATGCTGTGGTATGGCGCAAGTTCTGGAGGTCGCCATAGTTCCTGTACGTTAGGCATAATTTGGTATTTTGAAAATAAACATTTTGATATATATATGTTTGGATATGCATTTTATTTTTATACATTGTTTTGGCTACTACTCAGATTTATATTTTGTACATTCTGTTTTACATACTCGATACGTATTCCGTATTGACCCCTTTTCTTCAGGGGCTGCGTTTCATGCCCACAGGTACTGATGTACAGTTTGGTAACCCATCAGCTTAGGACATTCTTCTGCTATTTGGAGTGTTCTCTCTATTTCGGAGCCTACTTGTGGTATACTTATTCGTTCGTTGCATTACAAATTTGTTCAGGGGTACGCCGGGGCCCTGTCCCATCCTATAATTATGTTAGTTTGTTTAGAGGTCTGTGGATATATATATGTGGGTTGTGCCTAGTCTGTATGATATATATGTTAGGCGGCTTTGCCCGCCATGGTGGCCTTGTCGGCCTGTATATGTATATATGATGTCCTGTTGGCTCTACGTGGCATTTGTTGGTATTTTCTGAGTACAGGGTAATTTTGGATAGTTTGTAAAACAAAGGAAACTCTGCCAAAATTTTTGTAAAAAAAAGGTCATCTGTTTGTGGTTCAGCTTTGTGATTCGGTATGGGGGCACCACTCGGGCCCTAGTCACGGCCCCCAGAGTTAGGTCGTGACATTAGTGTACTCGAAAGATGAGGAGGAGGATGTCAATCACCTCAGAGTTGTCCACCAAACTCTTAAGGATCATGAGTTGTATGTGAAATTCTCAAAATGTGAGTTCTGGCTCAAGCTAGTGGCCTTCTTAGGTCATGTTGTTTGGGATGATAGTATTCGAGTGGATGCTCAGAAGATAGAAGTGGTTAAGAACTGGCCCATACCGACCTCTCGAATCGACATAAGAAGTTTCTTGGGGTTGGCAGGTTAGTACCACAGGTTTGGTCACAGGTTTTCTTCACTATCTATACCATTGACCCAGAAAAACTTGATCTGAGGAATGTGAGAAGAGTTTCCAAGAGTTGAAGACTAGATTGACTACTACACCTATTTTGACTTTGCATGATGGGATGAAGGACTTTGTAATATATTGTGATACGTCAAAAGTAGGGTTAGGTTGTATGTAGATGTAGCGAGGGAAGCTGATAGCCTATGCTTCCAGACAACTTAAGGTTCATAAGAGTAACTACACGATCCATGATCTTGAGTTGGCGGCACTGGTGTTTGCATCTAAAATCTGGCGCCACTACCTATATGGAGTGCATATGGATGTGTTCACTGACCATAAGAGCTTGCAGTATGTCTTTCGTCAAAAGGAGCTTAACTTACGACATAGGAGATGGTTGGAGTTGCTCAAGGATTATGACATGACATTCTCTACCACCCAGGTAAAGCTAACATGTTGTTGATGCTCTTAGAAGGTTGTCAGTGGGTAGAACTACCCATGTGGAGGAAGGAAAGAAAGAGCTAGAGAAGGAAGTGCATAGAATAGCTCGATTGGGAGTCCAACTTGAGGAGAATGACGAGGAAGGAGTCAATGTCCAGAGTAGGTCTACATCATCCCAAGTGGTATAGGTGAAGGAGAAGCAAGATCGAGATTCTATCATACTCCAACTGAAGGAGGCTGTCCACAAACAGAAGGTGATGGTCTTCTCCAAAGGAGGAGATGGGGTGTTGAGATACTAGAATAAGTTATGTGTTCCTAATATTGGTGGTATAAGAGAGGGAATCATAGCAGAAGCTTATAACTCTAGGCATTCTATTCATCCTGGCTCTACCAAGATGTACCACGATTTGGGAGAAGTCTATAGGTGGAGTGAGATGAAGAGGGATATCATTGAGTTTGTTTCTAAGTGCCCAAACTATCAGCAAGTCCAAGTTGAGAATCAATAGCCATGTGGGCTAGACAGAACTTTGAGATTCCTAAGTGAAACTGGGAGATGATCAACATAGACTTCATTACCAGCCTCCCGAGGTCCTGAAAGTAATATGATTCAATATGGATGATCGTGGATAAGATGACCAAGTCGAGTCACTTCTTGGCAGTTAAGACAACTAACACCGTGGAGGAGTATGCCAAGTTGTACATACAAGAGATTGTGAGGCTGCATGGAGTTCCCTTCTCCATTATCTCGGACAGAGGAGCTCAATTCACCTCCTAATTTTGGAGATCTTTTGAGAAGGGATTGGGTACAAAGGTAATTTGAGTACGACCTTTTATCAATAGACATATATCCAGTAGAGCGTACCATTCAGACGTTAGAAGATATGTTAAGAGCTTATGTCCTTGACTTCAAGCGAAATTGGGATGACCATCTTCCATTGATCGAATTTGCATATAACAATAGTTATCATGCAAGCATTCAAATAGCCCCCTATAAGGCCTTGTGTGGGAGGAGATATAGATCACTAATTAGGTGGTTCGAGGTAGGAGAAGCTGAGTTGATTCGACCCGATCTCATCTACCAGTCAATAGAGAAGGTTAAGGTCATTAAGAGAGGTTGAAAACTGTACAGACCTGCCAAAAGTCTTACACCGACGTGAGGAGGAGAGACTTAGAATTTGAGGTAAATGACTAGGTGTACTTGAAAGTGTCACCTATGAAGGGTATTATGAGGTTTAGGAGGAAAGGAAAATGGAGCCCTCACTATATTGGCCCTTATCAAATCTTGAGGAGGATTGAGTTAGAGTTGCCCTCCGAGCTAGACGCAATCCATCCTGTATTCCACGCCACGATGTTAAAGAAGTGCTTTAGAGATCCTGCCTTGGTGATTGTCGTTGAGTGTATTGGAGTAAAGGATAGTTTGTCCTATAAAGAGATTCCAGTCCAAATCCCTCATCATCAGGTTTGAAAACTAAGGACCAAGGAGATTGCCTCAGTCAAAGTCCTATGGAAAAATCAATTTGTTGAGGAAGCCACCTAGAAAGCTGAGGAAGATATGAGAGCTAAATACCCACATATATTCATGTCCACTGAGGAAAATGCTGAAGGTAATATTCCTATCTTTGACTTGATCGGTGTTTGTATTCTTTAGTTGATATATCTATCCCTGATTCTGAGTAGAGTTTATCGAGGTCAGAGAGAAGTTAATACAGTTTGAATTATCAAGAGAGTAATGAGATGAGTCTTGAGTTTATTCATGCATTTAATCAGAAAAGAGCCTTTTAAATGTATTGCTAAGCCACCAACATATAAACTAGGTTAGAATTCTTGAGGAGAAGAAGAGAAGAAGCAAGGGTTCTTGAGTCAAGATTGAAGCTTTCCCCGATTCCAGGTATATAAGGCTATCCAAAGCATTGGATTATGTTCATCCACACGCCCCATCGTTTACTTGAGTTAAAGATTTTGAGTCTTATTGCATATTCTCAATCCTGTGAGTTTTGAGTCCCGAATTCTTGTACATGTCTGAGCTATCATGAATATATATAAGTTAAATTATGAGTTGCATCATTACTATCATAACATATGGTTGTTATTCAAATGCTTGATACCCTAGCCCTATGTGGTAGCCCTCATGAGAGGATGCTACTTCTGTACAAGTGAGCAACACTTGTGGCAACCCTCGCAGGAGGATGCCACTTCTATACGCTCTAAGCTTACATAACACTTACTAACATATGAAGAATTTAACACGTGACATATTAATCATATTTAAGTAATGAATTCAAAATAGTTAAAGGTATAAGATTTTTATTTTAAAGGTGATTTAGTTGATTTCTAGCTCAAGTTTTCGGTATAAGTACCTTGCAAGCAATTTAAACTACTATCTTGCGAGATATATATATATTGCCCATATTGTTGTAGCACGTTGAAAAGTATTATCAATGTTAAAATCCAAGGACATAAATTGTACTAGTTTCCGTCTCATACAATTATCTTAACATAACTTGTATTTTAATATAAAAACAAGCTCGTTGGCTCAAATTTAACTAAGCAAGCCAAAACTTAACGTTACAAACCATGGTTCCATAATTTAAACTAACATTTTAAATTTATACATATATATGCAACAAGAGAATCATGTACATGTCCCAAAACTACTACAATATATATGTCTAGATGTAAATATGATCTTCTGCACAACTCCCAAAATTTATATTCAATGGCCATACTCAAGCATTATCTCGGGTACTCCCTATGATTAAAACAACTATCACTAAGCATGAAGCTTAGTGGTATAAAAGCTAAAAGCTGAGAACCTTAAATTTCTCAACTTACCCTTCTTAAGTCAAAGGGAAACACAATTGGAATATAGTAAATACACCAAGTGAACAAATACACTAATAGTATCAAGTAGGATATTTAAAGATCTAAGTATCAAGGGTTCCTGGAACAATTTTTACAAGACATTTGATTCGCCCAGTACGTAAGTCATGTCGTCACACCAAACATAATCAAGTATCAAGAAGGATCGAAGCCCTGTATCAAGAAGGGTGAAAACCCAATTATCAAGAGAACCAAGAACCACATTAAGAGTGACTTTCTAGTTTGTGCTTAAATGGACTGCAAACATACTTAGGAAGAACCAAAAATTCACAATCAAGATGACAATTGATCCGACTAAGAGGCATGCCAATGGTGACAAAGTCACAGCTACAAGAAGTACAAAGTCCACAAGGATGTCAAGTATCATTTATATGCTCATTTAATATTTAGCACTTTCAACATGTAGAAAGTAACAAGATAAATGTCAAAACGGCGTCCTATTTTTACAAATCATACTCTTATCGGCAGCTTTACTGCCTTGCAATGCAACTAGATTTTGAATTGGTAAACGGACAAACTAGGCTTTTCAGTCTATATGAAAATTGTAGGTATATAAATATAGGTTGCAAATGATTAATAATCACTTCAAAATACCCTTTGTAGGATTTCTACGTCAGACTCTGGACATAACTTCTCCTAACTTGTATCCACTATTTTGAATCTATAACTACCAAATTAGGTCTCAACATTAACATAAGAATTGTAAATACATGTCTTGGAGTTACAAAGAATAAAGAAACATCACAAATTATAGCTCACACTGTTAGAGCCCGTATATTCGCGTTTCGGTATCATGGTTATCAATTGAAGTACTTAGAGTCATTTTCGAGGTGGTTGACAATTTAGTGCACTTTTGAGGAATTTGAATTTGGTAATTAGGAAT
>DF363114.1:4886-16821 GCA_000787875.1 Solanum virginianum
CTGAACTCATATTTTTCGAAAAACTCAGAACCTAGCTAGATATAAATTCTGAATTCATTTCTTACCTTTATAGCAAATCAAATATATATAAACTTTATAATTCAAATTCTGAATCTACCTCTGATTAACTACTTGCCTGGATTTCCGGGGAGATTCCTCTTCCTCTTATTAGCACAAGAAGTAGCTGGATTTGAATTAGGGTTTGGATTTGGATGACTAATATTTGAACTAGGGTTTTTTGGATCTTGAATGAAAGTGAAACCACCTCTCATGGAACAAGAAAGTCCATCATTAGACATCATTTTTTTTCTTGAAGCTCAAAAATTTGGCGTAAAATGAAAAATGAAAAAACTCAGTTCAGCTCAGCTCAGCTCGACTCAATTTCAAGAGAAACCAAATGATTTTCTAAAAACAGCTATATCCCAAGAAAAACACATTGTTCACAACTTCACTTGTTCCACTTGATTTTCCTCTTCTCTAATTTAGTATATAGTTGAAGAAAAAAAAGAAAAAAAATTAAAATAATAATAAAAGAAAGAATATTTTCTGTATTATATTATTCCTTTATCTAACACACGGGTTCTGTCTCTAAAAGTCGGTCAGCCATAGACTCAAGTGGACCGCTTCAACCAATAACAAGAATCGTGGTGGAGTGATAAATATTCTTTCGTTTTTATTTAGAGATTTCGAAATTCATATTCTATGGGATACAAATTCGCTTTAATTTGCAATGGAGGTTTATTCCTAATATGGAACTTCTGAATTTAATTGAGCCTTATATTTATCTCGTAACTTGAGTCGAGGGATTCATGTTCTGTTGGATACGAATTCGCTTTTGTTAGGGATCTTTTGTTTCTAATATGACGCTTTCAGACACGAATCTAGATTTAATTGAACCCTATATTTATCTCATACAGTGACTATTGAAACAACATTTTTTATCTCACCTTTGAGGTAGAAGTAAAGTTTATTTCACTTTGTGAGACTACACTGAATATGTGCTTAATAGCGGACACCAGGTGAATTTTTTTTAAAAACATGTGACCACTTCTCTCTCCTTTCAATTCAAAGACTGATATAAAATTTATGAATTCCGACAGTAACCTTAAATTTAATGTATAACAATAACCAAATTCACAATAAAATATTTATAAACATTTAGTATCTATTTAATATATAGAATCAAGATAAAAGTTACTGAATTTCCATAAATTCGTAAATATATTGTGTTATAAATATGCAAGTAAATATTGTGTGTATATATATGTATATATATAGAGAGAGAGCGAGAGAGAGAGAGAGAATTTTTATTTTTGAATATGAAGATTTCTCCCTTTGAATTACATTTTACTTCTTTTGAAAGTTTTGGCAATATGAGTGTATAACATGATGAATTAAAGAAAAGAGTTGGAAACAAAACGGAAAAAGACAAAATGAATAACTTTAATTCTCCAAAAAACATTGATTGAGGGATTGAAAAAAAAGTATGTTACCTTTACATATGGTGAAAATATGATTATGGCATTATTGTTTCTCTACACTTTAATTGGTCACTGTTGATAAATTTAAATTTATTTTTTTCACCAAGCACTTGTTTTACACTATTAAAAAAATTTCAACTACGATTTTCTAGTGAAAAAAATATTTCGTGATTATTTTTAAAAATATTTTAAATTGAATAGATGAGAATAAAAAAAATAGTAGTATTTTCACATAAAAAAATAACAAATTAATTCACTATTTCATTGAGAATTTGTTTTCCATCATGCATTTTATCCAATGAACTAGTTCGATGAAAAAAGATTAAAAAAAATCATGTTTTATAGCATAAATTGTCATTGATTCAAGATAGGGAAAACCTCTGTATATTTCTAATGGTGTGGGTGCTCTTTTGGTTTAAAATCTCTTTTTATTTTTGATTTTTCATCCAATGTTCGATATTTTCATTAGATTTCGATTAATCTAAATTCACATCAGATAAAGTCGATTACGAGGTAGTACTCCACCAAAAAAATTTTCATAAACAAAATTTGAAATCGAGTTCTTTGATTGAAGAATGAGTAGTTCTATTCACTGCACTACATTCGTTATAGATGATGATTAATTTGAGATTTATAATTAAAAAATAATTATCACTCCACAAAAAAACAAATATATAACTATATAATTTAAATTATTCAAAATTAATGCTGATGTGGACCATAAATTTATATTCAAAAATCTATTACAGTAATTTTTCTCAAACACATCTTTTCTGAATTTTCTACAAATAGAGAGTGGTTGAATAGATTGTGATGGTGATGCCGAGCTAATAGGAGTTTGCCTTTCATTTCTTATTATCCTAATATTCTACTTCCATTTAAATATTTTTTAATAACCAATTTCTTTTTTAATAAGTTTTTAAAATACTTTTTAAATATTTTAATTATTAATTTTATGACTTACAATATTTCTTTGTAATGTTTAAATATGGAAATTTTAATTTTTTAACCTTTGTAATTCTATATTTGAATTCACACTAAACACTATTCAGTTTGATAATTTGATCTTTATATTTCGAATAAAGTCAAACAAATTGAAACAAAAAGAATATATAAATGAGAATCTTTCTCCTCAATGATCCAGTCAACTACAATAACATACTCAGTGAAATTTTCACAAGTGAGACTTGACGAGGGTAGAATGTAGACAAATCTTATTACTACCTCGTGGAGATAAAGAGACTATTTCAGAAAGACTCACAGTTCAAGTGCAATAAGTTCAGGGATAAAGAAGACAAAGACAGCGACAACAAAGATAGGACGATAATCAAAATATAAAAACAAGAACTAATACTAGTATAACGACAATGATAAATACTAACCACCCTAAGCAAGACAACACAATACTACACTTTCTACTAATCTTCTACCGTAATACATGTCATCCACACTTTCTTATCTAGGGTCATGTTCTCGGTAATCTGATACTAATCATATCTTGTTTCATCACATCTTTCCAATACTTTTTGACCTACCTCTGCCTCTCCTTGTACTCTGTATAATCCACTTCTCCCACCTCCTCATTGATACATTTATGCATCTCCTCTTCATATGTCCAATCATTTTAATCTTGCTTTTCTAATATTGTCCACCACGATTAACATGAATGGATTAGATATTTGAAAAAAAATACATATTAAAAAATTTAATTGGAAAAGAATACGTCAAAAATTATGGTTGAACATCAAAATACAATTAAAATTTTGTGAGTAAAAAGTTGAAGTAAATATTACTCTAAAATTTATTATTAGTACTAATTTTATATATTCGATTTAATACACCCTATGAAACGATCTTGAATGACGGATAGAGTATGATTTTAGGTGTCTCTATTAAATATACTTGAAAAAAAGGGGAGCATATTTTACTCAACCACTTTTTTGGAATTTAGCTCTCGGAATTTAGTATTTGAAAGACATAAATATATTATTTTTTCCTTCATTCTCTATTATATTGATTTTCTTTGAATAAAATGATGAAGACGTACACCCAACAACTTCAACTAATCTCATTACTCTTTGAATGATTCTTTTATAATTAACCCTAATTAATTCTTTTGGGAAAGCAAAAGTTATTTTAAATTCGTGTCGTATAGGACTTCATTTTAGGGAAGTAAATTTTTTCATATCCCCAAGACCCTTGATTAAGAGAGTAACAACCGCATCTGTCGCACCACACTTTTGGTGGTCTTAATATTCTTTATCACAAATAATTTATCGTGTTTCTCTTTTATACGTCTTTCAAGAAAAAATATTAATTATAAAAGGAAAGTTTTAACTATTTGTTATAATCTCTCTTTATTAACTACTCCTTGCGTCCCAATTTAATTGTCATGATAAGGTTTAACACAATTTTAAAGAAAAAATTATTTAGGAGTGCTTTTTTGACTATTACACCCTTTATAAATAACTAAATTTTTATCATTTAATTATCTCTTTTATACTTCTTTCAAGAAAAAAATCAATTAGGAGAATTAATTATCGTTTTTTAACTATGTCCTTATTTTAGAATCAAGAGATACACATAGAAATAAAAGTTTAATTATTATACAGGTACATTAGAGAAATAACACTTTTAATTATTTTTTTTAAAAACAAAATTATGCCAAATCTTATTAAGATGACAAAAATGAGACACAAAAAATAAATACTATTTGCAATGAAACAAACATTATTAAATTAATATGTGTTGTAATATTCCCGGGAAGCACGGCAAACTTGACATTAATTCCTTGGCCAATTAATATAATCAAAGAATTCCCTCTCACAATTTAATGAATATATGAAATGAACATGTTGACTAGGTTTTTGATTATTAGGTATCTTTGTTGGTACTCGTGTCTTTTGTGTTTAAATTTAATTTTTTTGTAAAAAAAATTCATTGTAAAAGTGTGATAATTTTATGTTTGAGACTTAAAATTTAAATTTTTAATTAAAAATAGAAAGTTATTTATCACTATAACACAAATTTGATGGATTTTCTAAACAATTGGTATTCATGAAACTCATTTTTTCTATTTCCACTATGAAAATTTTTATTTTTTATTTTTTAAAAAATTTATTTTTCTAAATTTAAACTAACCGAGCATGAAAAATTAATTTCCTCGATACCAAACACAACATTAATCCCAAATTAACAATAATTTTGTAAGTAACAAAGACTAATTACTACTCTATCCATTTTAATTTATTTACTATATTTTTTTAGTAATTTTATAATTTTTTAACTAACCATCTAACATATTTAATACCTCAAGATTTTTTTAATAGTATATTCTACTAGATTTAAAAAAAGTCTCATTTTATTAAATACTATTTCAAATAAAAATCAGATAAACAAATTTAAAGGGAAAGAATACAAATTCTTGATCACATGCAATAAAAGTTATAACCCGAACAGTTTCTCCCACCACCAGCCATAGAGGAATAGTTATTTATTAGTACTTCAATAAAAATGTTTTTAATAATTTTTAAATAAGTAGAAAAATTGTTTTTGAAAAAGTAGATTAGTGGAATAAATAAATAGCTAATAAGAGAAGTAGTATTATTTTATTATCATTTATTTGATTAATTTGTTTTTATTAATTCATTATTTACGCTAGTTTAATTATAATTTAATCTGATTAATTTGATTTCTTTAATTCATTATTCATGCTAGTTTAATTTAATTTGATAAGATAAATTTGCTTTTTTAAATTTATCATCCATGATAGCTTAATTAAATTTCATACGATAAATTTGTTTTTTTATTTATCATCCATGCTAGTTTAATTCAATTTGATACGATTAGTTTACTTTTTTTTAATTCATTATCCACGCTAGTTTAATTCAAATTGACACGATTAATTTGGTTTCTTTAATCATGGTAGGATTTTATGGACCAAAGAACAGGAAACAGGCGATTTTGGCAATTTTCTACGAGTGTTAGCCCACGATTCTGACCCTGCAAGTGGGTCCGAAGCAACTTTCCTAAAAAATCATACGAGTGAATCCGTAACGAGTCTGGCAAGAGGCCCAGGTGGCTCGACGGTAGTGGGCGACGCCTGGTAGGATTTTATGAGTCAAAGAACTGGAAACATGCGATTTCGACATTTTTCTATGGGTGTTAGCCCATGAATTTTGGCGTTACAGGGGGCCTGACGCAACTTTCCCAAGAAATCATACGAGTGGATTTGCAACGAACCCGGCAAGAGGCCCAGGTGGCCCGCCGACGGCGGGGGACGCCTGGTAGGATTTTATGGGCGAAGGAATAGAAAACAGGCGATTTCGGCAGTTTTCTATGGGTGTTAGTCCGCGGATTCTGGCGTTGCAGGGGATCCGATGCAACTTTCTCAAAAAATCATACGAGTGGGTCCACAACAAGCCCGAAAAGAAGCCCAGATGGCACGCCGACAGCGGAGACACCTGATAGGATTTTATAGGCCAAGGAACAGGAAACAAATGATTTTGATAGTTTTCTATGAGTGTTAGCCCACGGATTCTGGCGTTGTAGGGGGTCTGGCACAACTTTTCTGAAAAATCATACGAGTGAGTCCACAACGAGCCCGACAAGAGGTTCAGGTGGCTCGCCGGCGGCGGGGGATGCCTAGTAGGATTTTATGGGCCAAGGAACACGAAACAGACGATTTCGGTAATTTTCTATGGGTGTTAGCCCATGAATTCTGACGCTTATGGGGGTTCGGTGTAACATTTTCGAAAATCACATTAGTGGGACTGCAACGAGCCCGAAAAAAGGCCCAGGTGTCTCGCCGGTGGCGGGGGATGCCTGGTAGGATTTTATTGGCCAAGGAACAGGAAACAAACGATTTCGGCAATTTTCTGCGGGGGTTAGCCCACGAATTCTGATGTTGCATAGGAGCCCAACGCAACTTTTTCAAAAAGTCATATGAGTGGGTTCACAATGAGCCTGATAAGAGTCTCCAATGGCCCGTTGGTGACGGGGGACGCCTGGTAGGATTTTATGGGCCAAAGAACAAGAAACAAACTATTTTTCATCTTTTTATTAAGATTTTGAATTCGTGATTCTTCTCTCTTACGTTGTAAGTAATTTTAACATGAATTTTTCATCTATTTTTGGTTATTTTTATTATCTATGCTTAGATAAAATCACAACTAGGATTGTGGGAACCATGATAAAATAACAAGTTAGACAAATGCTTAGAGCAAAATTTTGGTAATCAAATAACATGTATTATGATTGTCTTTATCTACACAGTCTTCTTAATGAGTCGACACATTGAGAACTCACTTGTATTTGTTACTTGTCCAAGAGGAAAGTAGTAATTAGGAAAATATAATCATAACTAGGATTCGAGAGAACAAATGCTAGTCTAATTTACTTGAGCCCGTGAGGGAAAAGTACCTAGAGATCCAAAATGAGGATTAACATGAGATGTATTCTAAGTTTGAGAGGAGAGGAATGAAATGCTTCTAAGAAGGACTGAGAGGTGAATTAGAAGCCACTTAACATACTAGACTTTGCATGTATTGAACAAAGGAATAGCCCAAGAGTGTAATGCCTGATAAGTTATTCGTCATGGGGAACGCAATCCTAGCTTAATTCTCATTTTGCACACACCAAGTTGTCATACTAGTTCTGTTCACTATTATTACTCATTACAACAAAAATCCCAATTTACTTTATGCATTGTTATTTCTAGGAACTAGCGATTTCAGTTGAAAAGTAATAGCTGATAGACTTATTTCAACATATTCCCTGTGGTTTGACTTGGACTCTCAGTTGGGTAATTAGACTGCTAAGGATCGTCCATATTTTTGTAAGGAAGTATGTTTGAATGTTATCAGATGACGCCTAAGAGCATTTTATGGTGGAATTATTTTAGTTTTTCGTGCGGATTAGCACATGGATTATGGAGGTGTCGAGGCCCCAAACCCATTTTTCTTATAAAATTCCATGGAACGCTCTGTAACAAGCCCGGTAAGAGTCTAATAGGGTCGGTGCCGTTGGACAACGCCTCAGAGCATTTTATGGGTTTTGAAACTGAAATCAAGCGATTTTCTTAGTTTTTTATGGGTGTTAACCCATGCATTTTTGGGATGCTGGGGCTCCAGGCCCATATTTCTCGAAAAAATCTACGAAACCATCTATAACTAGGCCGATAAGAGTTTCACTGGGCTCGACACCATTAGACAATGCCTAGGAACATTTTATGGGCTTCGAAATACAAATCAAGCAATTTTCTCAATTTTTCATCGATGTTATCCAGGAGGTGCTGGGGCTCCAGGCTCAATTTTCTCAGAAAATTCCACGAAATTGCCTGTAACGAGCCCAGTTAGAGTTCTAATAGGCTCGGTGCCATCAGATGACTCCTCAAAACATTTGATGGGCTTCAAAACAGAAATCATGTGATTTTCTCGATTACAAATTTTGCCATCAGATGACTCCTCAGAGCATTTTATGGGCTTTAAAACAGAAATTATGTGATTTTCTCAATTTTTTGTGGGTGTTAACTCACAGATTTTTGAGGTGCTGAGGCTCTGGGTGAAAAATTCCATGGAATCTTTCGTAACGAGCCCAATAAGAGTTTTAGTAGGTCCGGTGCCATTGAATAGCTCTTGGGAGCATTTTATGGCCTTGAGAAGAGGAATCGTGCGATTTTATCAGTTTTTGTGAGTGTTAGCCTATGAATTTTGGAGGTGCTGGGGCTTTGGGTGCATTTTCTCAAAAACTTCCACAGAATCATCTGTAATGAGCCCGATAAGAGCTCCACTAGGCCCGGTGCCATCGGACGGTGCCTCAGAGCATTTTATGGGCTTCAAAACAAGAATCAGATGGTTTTATCAACTTTTGGTGGATATTAGCCCACATATTTTTTGGTGCCATCGAGATCATAATACATTTTTCTAGATCCTAATGGGATCTATCTACGCCATAATACATTTTTAAGCAACTCTTAACATATTTAACTTTTTACATGACATATTTAAAAATAATAAAGATCAAATGATATTTTGTTACATTGTAGACATTTCAATTTAAGACAATAAGATTCAAAAAACCTTTTTATCTTTTCTTAAACTTTATACAGAGTCCTAATAGAACGAACAAATTGAAATAAATAGAATACGAAATTCACCTATAATTTAGAATTTCTGACATTTTTCATGTTTCAAATACTTATATCTCACTTAAAACTTGGAGTTTGTCATAATTTTTGTATTAAGACAGACAGTTTAATACATATATATGTATGTATATTTGTTTAGCGAAAATATCCTACTATATTTGATAAATAAGAGTCTAATTTTATTACTCTTTTATATATATAAGAAATTGTCCCTCATTAAAATCCTTAATATTAAGAAAAAATTGCCTAATTAGTAATTACATTCCTTTATTTACCATATTTTCCATTATTTCCACTCATTTTAAAAAATTTCTTCTTTTCATCTGAATACATTAATTCAGTAATCCAAATACATTAATTTAATTCTTAAATTATCTTTATATTCAATATAATATGCTTTAAATGTTACCTAATGATACTTAAAAATCTTATTTTTTATATTCGGAACTGAATTAATATATTCGAATTTTTGAATCAATGTATCCAGATCGCCATATTTTAAGAGAATTCTGTAAATTAAAAAAAGATAGAGAAAAATGATAATTAACTCTTTACACTATGTGATTTAAATCACGCTAATATTATACGACTTCACACTAGGTGGATTTGGCCCATTAACAAGAGGCCTACATAAACACACACTTGTATGCATGCATATATTATGGAACAAAATAATTTTAATCTATGCATTCTGAACCATAATCCTTTTCATTATTGGTACTGAATATAGATACTTTACACATATCAAATGAATTTTTTACCAGAAAAAATTTCAAAATATACAAGCCTTGACTGTGAATTCAACGATTTCCCGAGTCTTGTACAGTAAAGAATTAGCAAGCGCGAGGAGTAGATGGATCTTACACCTAACCACGGAAGATCAATCAGGATCAAACGAAGCTCGAGCTCCCAGTATTTTACTTCAGTACACTGCACCAATAAAGAAAAAGTTGATTAGAAGTGTTAGACGCGACATATATTACTTGGTTCCTTTGTTTTTATACCTCCGCCCTAGGAGCGTAGCAGAAAAGGTGATCAAATGTTAATCCGCGGAGCTGTTGGTACATTTTGAGACAGAATGAATCTAATGGCTTTGCCAGTTTGAACACAGAGACAACAGCAGCAATATAACCAGTATAGTCCTACCAAGTGGGTAATGGAGAGGTTATTTCCGACAGACCCTCTAAGTTCAAGGAAAAGCATATTCCAAAAGAAGTAGAAGTCATATAGTAATTGAACAAACACTACGACAAAACAATAAGATAATTGAGGTACAAGGAATCAACAGACAGTGACAAAAATTGAAGGACAAGAAACTACAAGAGCTATACTACGAGTGCTAATATGCATCTTTTCTTAACTTCTGTTCAACGAAAGAATCACAAAGCTTAATAAGAAGGAACAATGTAAAGTAATCATCTCAAGATATATACTCACTTGTAAAGATAGGCCATAATTCCCAGAAGGATACAGATGAGTATTATATCGATACAGAAACTTGTGGTGGACCTTACCTGGAGAAAAAGAAATTACCATAGTAGATAGACCTCATGAGAAAATTGAGTCGAAATAAGGAAAAAGTCATCTGCTTTGTGAACCGGACAGGAGAGAAGGAAATCGTTAAAACTTTAGGATACCTTGTTAATGTTATCCTTAAGTCTAACATTATTGTTTTTGATGTCAGTAGTTGCCTTATCCACCTGTAAGAGAACCGAAGTATGGTGAGCTACGAATGTTGTTTGTTACAGTAATCCAATAAATGGAGATTTAAGAAATCTTTCTAACCTTTGTGTCGATTTCGTCAAGCAAAGGAACTTGCCTATCCAATTCCTGAAACAAAGTGAAAATTAAACGATGATCAAGAAATAGTTTTATTCCTGAGAATAGAATGATACGGGGATGAGGGCAACCTCGTTCATATCATGAGCCAAATTCTTCAGTGTGTCCAGACCTTCTGAAATAACATCTAATCCTTCATCCTGTAGGATTCAACATCCGGTTATGTGATGATCCCAAGCAAAACTAACTGAGAAGAAGGAATTAAAGAACAAGAGCTTGAAAGTTACAAGCCTGTTTCATTTTCCGCATCTCATACTCTGATCTAAAACGAGTGCCCTCTTCAGTTTGCTTGTAGAAACCTTCGCCAAACTGTCCCTCTGATGTGCATTTTTGACATCATGAGCAATCCAGAAACTTAACTATAACGAAAGCAAAAAAGAATTGATTATACATTACCTGAGTCAAATTTTATATTTTTGTTGAATGATGAAGTCCCGCGACCTCCTACTTTTGTGGCTGCATCTGTATTCCCTTCAGGTATTGCCTGAATTCTCTCTGATAGCATAAGTACCAAATCACCACGAGTCTCCAGTTCTTCTTTGGATAGTCCTTTAACCTGTTTTTAAGCTAGTTATAACTAACATTTTCCAAATGCAAAACATTTCATACCTCGACCTGAAGTCCAATTACCAAAACCTGCTCCTTGGATAACGAAATTCCACAGTTAAACGTTCTTTATACCTAATATCCTATGTTGCTCGAACTCATTAATAAAATATCAACAGGTGCATACTAGATTCCTCCAAGAGAAGTGCATTATCAAAGGATGCAATGGTTGCGACAATATTTTTAGAGAGTCCGAGTAACATGATACTGGGGAATGTTGGAAGCAGCTAGTTTTCTTTTTGAGGAACTCCATTCCTAGGCAACCATATTGCTCGAACATAACCTTACAACAAGAAAACCTATCAACCAATCTCGACATTACTCAACATAAAAAGAAGACCTTATCATTCAAAATCAGATCGAGTATACATTTCCTTCAAAGTTAACTCTCAGCTCGCCTTGACACACTAACAAGGATTGTAGTGAGATTGATAGGATCGTTTCATCTCTAACTAGAAGTATAGGGTTCGAGCTCTGCATATGGAGAAAATACCGGCAGGGAGCTATTCCCAACCAAACAACAAACAAAATGAGCAAATTCTAATGGAAATTTACTACTTGCAGGCTACCATCACCAGAGTTCTCGAAAAACACACGAAAAACCAATGCTATTCCAATTACAGAGCACAAAATACCCCAAATTTAAGCACAAAATTACCTTTTTCTGAGCAAGCTTTTGCAATTTTTTGATTTCATCCATTAAACGCGCCTTCGTTCGTCGTACCTCCGCCTTCATAGCCACCGCTTTAGCTCTGTTCGTTTCCTTAGCAGCCATCTCTGCTTTCTACAAAAAATCGAACAACAAAATTCAGAATTCCTAAATCAATCTACAAAAATAAACCTTCAATTCTGATATCCGAAC
>DF363114.1:43124-55861 GCA_000787875.1 Solanum virginianum
AAGGAGAGCCATTTTTCGTAGGTGTTGGCCCACGGATTCTGGCGCCATCTGGGGTTTCGAGTGAAGAATCCCAAAAACTCATATGGAAGTGTCGGGGATGAGCCCAGAAAGCAGCCCAGGTGCTCCGGTGGTGTTGGCAGGGCCCTAGTAGGATTTTATGGCCAAAGGAAGGAGAAACAGACGATTTCAGGCATTTTTAGTGGGTGTTAGCCACATATTCTGGCGCCATCTAGGGTTCCGGGTGAAGAATCATGAAATATCATACGGGTAGGTCGAAGACGAGATTGACAAGTAGGCTAGGTGGTCCGGTGGTGTTGACGGGGCCTTGGTAGGATTTTATGTCCCAAGAAAGTAGAAACAGGCAATTTCGGCCATTTTTCGTGGGTGTTAGCCCACGGATTCTGGTGCCATCTGGGGTTTCGGGCGAAAATCCTAAAAAACTATATGGGTGTGTCGGGGATGAACTCGGTAAGTGGCTTAGGTGGTCCAGCCTTATTGGCGGGGCCCTGGTAGGATTTATGGCCCAAGGAAGGAGAAACAGGCGATTTCGGCCATTTTTCGTGGGTGTTAGCCCACAGATTCTGGCGCCATCTGGGGTTCCGGGTGAAGAATCCCAAAAAATCATACGGGTGGGTCGGGGACGAGCCCGGCAAGCAGCCCAGGTGGTCCGGCGGCATTGGCAGGGCCCTGGTAGGATTTTATGGCCCAAGGAAGGAGAAACAGGCGATTTCGGCCATTTTTCGTGGGTGTTAGCCCACGGATTCTGGCGCCATCTTGCGTTTCGGGCAAATAATCTGGTAAAATCATATGGGTGGTCAGGATAAAGCCGGGTAAGCAGCCCAGGTGCTCTGGCGGCATTTGCGGGGCCTTTGTAGGATTTTATGGCCAAGGAAGGAGAAACACGCGATTTAGGCAATTTTCTGTGGGTGTTAGCCCACAGATTTTAGAGCCATCAGGGGTTCTGGGGGAAGAATATCGAAAAATCATACGGGTGGGTTGGTGATGAGCCCGACAAGCCATCCAGGTGGTCCGGTGGCATTGGCGGGGCCGTAGTAGGATTTTATGGCCCAAGGAATGAGAAACAGGCAATTTTGGCCATTTTCCATGGGTGTTAGCCCACGGATTCTGGCGCCATCTGGGGTTCCGGGTGAAGAATCTTGAAAAATCATACAGGTGGGTCAGAGATGAGCCCAACAGGAGGACCAGGTGGTCCAGTGGCATTGGCAGGGCCTTGGTAGGATTTTATGGCCAAAGGAAGGAGAAACAAACGATTTCAGCCAGTTTCTGTGGGTGTTAGCCCACGAATTTTGGCGCTATCTGGGGTTCAGGGTGAAGAATCTCAAAAAATAATATAAGTGGGTTGGGGACGAGCCCGAAAAATGGCCCAGATGGTCTGGTGGTGTTGGTGGGGCCTTGGTAGGATTTTATGGTTCAAGGAAGGAGAAACAGGCGATTTCGGCCATTTTCTGTAGGTGTTAGCCCTCTGATTCTGGCGCCATCTAGGGTTTTGGGCGAAGAATCCTGAAAATTCATACGTATTGGTTGGGGACGAGCCCGGAAATTAGCCCAGGTGGTCTGGAAGTGTTGGCGAGGCGCTGGTAGGATTTTATGGCCCAAGGAAGAAGAAACAGGCGATTTCGACCATTTTCCATGGGTGTTAGCCTACGGATTCTGGCTCCATCTGGGGTTCCGGGTGAAGAATCCCGAAAACTCATATGGATGGGTAGGGGATAAGTCCAGCAAATGGCCCAGGTGGTCCGGCAACATTGGCGGGGCCGTGCTAGGATTTCATGGCCCAAGGAAGGAGAAACAGGCAATTTCGGCCATTTTTTGTGGGTGTTAGCCCACGGATTCTGGCGCCATCTGGGGTTACGGGCAAAAAATCGGGCCCTGGTAAGATTTTATAGCCCAAGGAAGGAGAAACAGGCAATTTCGGCCATTTTTTGTGGGTGTCAGCCCACGGATTCTGGCGCCATCCGGGGTTACGGGCAAAAAATCCCAAAAAGCATATGGGTGGGTCAGGGATGAGCCCGACAAGCAGCCCAGGTAGTCATTGGTGGGGCTCTAGTAGGATTTTATAGCCCAAGGAAGGAGAAATAGGCGATTTCGGCCATTTTTTGTGGGTGTTAGCCCACGGATTCTGGCGCCATCTGGGGTTACGGGCAAAAAATCGGGCCCTGGTAAGATTTTATAGCCCAAGGAAGGAGAAATAGGCGATTTCGGCCATTTTTCATGGGTGTTAGCCCAGGGATTCTGGCTCCATCTGGGGTTTCGGGGGAAGAATCCCAAAAAATCTTTTAGGGGGTTCGGGGATGAGCCCGACAAGTTGCCCAGGTGGTTCGGCGATGTTGGCGGGGCCCAGGTAGGAATTTATGGCACAAGGAAGGAGAAATAAGCGATTTCAGCCATTTTTCGTGGGTGTTAGCCCACAGATTCTGGCGCCATCTGGGGTTTCGAGGGAAGAATAGGGCCCTGGTAGGATTTTATGGCCGAAGGAAGGAGAAACAGGCGATTTCAACTATTTTCCATGGGTGTTAGCCCACAGATTCTGGCGCCATCTGGGGTTCCGGCAAAGAATCCTGAAAAAGCATATGGGTGGGATGGGGACGAGCACGGCAAGTGGTCCAGGTGGACCGACAGCATTGCCGGGGCCCTGGTAGGATTTTATGGCCGAAGGAAGGAGAAACAGGCGATTTCAACTATTTTCCATGGGTGTTAGCCCACAAATTCTGGCGCCATCTAGGGTTTTGGGTGAAGAATCCCAAAAAATCATATTGGTGGGTTGGGGACATGCCCGGGAAGCGGCCCAAATGGTCGAGCGGCGTTGGTGGGGCCCTGGTAGGATTTTATGGCAAAAGGAAGGAGAAACAGGCAATTCGGCCATTTTTCGTAGATGTTAGCCCACGAATTCTTGCGCCATCTGGGGTTTCGAGTGAAGAATTCCAAAAAATCATACCGGTGGGTCAGGGGAAGGCCAGGTGGTCTGGCGGCATTGGCGGGGTCTTGGTAGGATTTTATGGCCCAAGAAAGGAGAAAAAGGCGATTTCGGCTATTTTTCGTGGGTGCTAGCCCACGGATTCCGGTGCCATCCGGGGTTATGGGTAAAGAATCCTGAAAAATCTTATAGGTGTGTCGGGGATAAGGCCGGCAAGCAGCCCAGGTGGTCCGGCAGCATTGGCAGGGCCCTGGTAAGATTTTATGGCCCAAGGAAGGAGAAACATGCGATTTCGTCCATTTTTCATGGGTGTTAGCCCACGGATTCTAGCGCCATTTGGGGTTCCGAGCGAAGACTCACGAAAAATCATACGGGTGGGTCAGGACGAGCCCGAAAATCGGCCCAGGTGGTCCTACAGCATTGGCGGAGCCCTGGTCGAATTTTATGGCCCAAAGAAGGAGAAACAAGCGATTTCAGCCATTTTTCGTGGGTATTAGCCCACAGATTCTGGTGCCATCTAGGGTTCCGGGTGAAGAATCCCAAAAAATCATATGGGTGGGTCAGAAACGAGTCCAGCAAGCGGCCTAGGTGGTTCGACGGCGTTGCCCGAAAAGCGGCCCAGGTGGTCCTACAGCGTTGGCGGAGCTCTGGTAGGATTTGATGGCCCAAGGAAGGAGAAACATGCGATTTCGGCCAATTTTCGTGGGTGTTAGCCCACGGATTCTGGCGTCATCTGGGGTTCCAGGCGAAGAATCTCTAAAAATCATACAGGTGGGTGGGGACAAGCGCTGCAAGCGGTTCAGGTGGTCCTGCGGCATTGGCGGAGCCCTGGTAGGATTTTATGGCCCAAGGAAGAAGAAATAGGCGATTTCGGCCATTTTCCGTGGGTGTTAGCCCGCGCATTCTGGCACCATCTGGGTTTCTGGGCGAAGAATCCCAAAAAATCACATGGGTAGGTCGGGGACGAGCCCAGCTAGCGGCCCAGGTGGTCCAGTGGCGTTGGCGGGGCTCTAGTAGGATTTTATGGCCTAAGGAAGGAGAAATTAGCGATTTCGGCAAATTTTACGTGGGTGTTAGTCCACGAATTCTGGCGCCATCTGGGGTTCCGGGTGAACAATCCCAAAACATCATACGGGTAGGTCATAGACGAGTTCGGCAAGCGGCCCAGGTGGTCTGGTGGCATTTTCGGGGCCCAAGTAGGATTTTATGTCCCAAGGAGAAACAGACGATTTCGGCCATTTTTCGTGGGGGTTGGCCCACGAATTCTGGCGCCATCTGGGGTTCCAGGGGAAGAATCCCGAAAAATCATATGGGTTGGTCGGGGATGAGCCCTATAAGTGGCCCAGGTATTCCGGCGGCGTTCGCAGGGCCCTGGTAGAATTTTATGGCGCAAGGAAGAGGAAACAGGCGATTTCGGTCATTTTCCATGGGTGTTAGCCCACGGATTCTGGCGCTATATGGGGTTCTGGGTGAAGAATCCCAAAAATTCATATGGGTGAGTCGAGCATGAGCCCGGTAAGAGGCTTAGGTGGTTCGACGGTGTTGGCGGGGCCCTGGTAGGATTTTATGGCCCATGGAAGGAGAAATAGGCGATTTCGGCCATTTTCCGTGGTTGTTTGCCTAAGGATTCTGGCGCCATTTGTGGATCCAGGTGAATAATCCTGAAAAGTTATATGGGTGGGTCAGGGATGAGCTCAGCAAGCGGTCCAGGTGGTTTGGCGGCGTTGGCGGGGCCCAAGTAGGATTTATGACAAAGAAAGGAGAAACTAGCGATTTCGTCCATTTTTCGTGGGTGTTAGCCCAGGGATTCTGGTGCCATCTGGGGTTCCAAGCGAACAATCACAAAAAATCATACGGGTGGGTTGGGGACGAGTCCAGCAAGCAGTCCAGGTGATTCAACGGCGTTTGCGGGGCCCAAGTAGGATTTTATGGCCTAAGGAAGGAGAAACAAGCGATTTCGGCCATTTTCCATGGGGTTAGCCCACGGAGTCTGGCGCTATCTGGGGTTCCCGGCGAAGAATCCCAAAATTACATACGGATGGGTCGGGGACGAGCCCGGCAAGTGGCCCAGGTGGTCTGGCGGGCCCTAGTAGGATTTTGTGGCCCAAGGAAGGAGAAACTGGCAATTTTGACCATTTTCTATGGGTGTTAGCCCAGGGATTCTAGCGCCATCTGGGGTTCCGAGCGAACAATCCCAAAATATTATACGGGTGGGTCGGGGACGAGTCTGACAACCGGCCTAGGTGGTTCGGCGGCGTTTGCGGGGCCCAAGTAGGATTTTATGGCCTAAGCAAGGAGAAACAGGCGATTTCGGCCATTTTCAATAGGGGTTAACCCACAGATTCGGGCGCCATCTAGGGTTCCAGGTGAAGAATCCCAAAAAATCATACGGGTTGGTCGAAGATGAGCCCGGCAAGCGGCCCAAGTGGTTTAGCGACATTAGCAGGGCCCTGGTAGAATTTTATGGCGCAAGGAAGGGGAAACAGGCAATTTCGGCCATTTTCCATGGTGTTTGCCCACGGATTCTGGCGCCATTTGGGGTTTCGAGCAAAGAATCCCAAAAAATCTTATGGGTGGGTCGTGGATGAGCCCAGTAAGAGGCCCAAATGGTCCGACGGCATTGGCGGGGCCCTGGTAGGATTTTATGGCGCATGGAAGGAGAAATAGTCATTTTCAGCCATTTTCCGTAGGTGTTTGCCCAAAGATTCTGGCGCCTTCTGGGGTTCCGGGCGAAGAATCTTGAAGTATCATATGGGTAGGTCAGGGACGATCCCGGCAAGCGGCCCAGGTGGTCTGGCGGCATTTTCCGTGGGTGTTAGCCCATGGATTCTGGCGTCATCTGGGGTTTCGGGTGAAGAATGCCTAAAAATTGTATAGGTAGGTCGAGAATGATCTCGATAAGCGTCTTAGATGGTCCGGCGGCATTGACGGGGACCTGGTAGGATTTTATGGCCCAAGGAAGGAGAAATAGGCGATTTTGGCCATTTTTCGTGGGTGTTTGCCCACAGATTCTGGCGCTATCTTAGGTTCCGAGCGAAGAATCCCAAAAAATTATATTGGTGGGTCGAGGACAAGCTTGGTAAGCAGGCCAGGTGGTCTGGCGGCATTGGCGGGGCCCTGATAGGTTTTTATGGCCAAAGAAAGGAGAAAAAAATGACTTCAGCCATTTTCCGTGGGTGATAGCCCACAGATTCTAGCACCATCTAAGGTTCCGGGAGAAGAATCCCAAAAAATCATATGGATGGGTCAGAGGACGAACCCGACAAGCGGCCCAGGTGGTCCGACGGCATAGGCGGGGCCCTGGTAGGATTTTATGGCCCAAGGAAGGAGAAACAGGTGATTTCGGCCATTTTCCGTGGGTGTTAGCCCACAAATTCTGGCGCCAACTGGGGTTTCGGGCGAAGAATCTAAAAAAATCATAAGGGTGGGTCGGGAACAAGACCGACAAGTAGCCCAGGTGGTTCGACGGTATTGGCGGGGCCCTGGTAGGATTTTATGGCCCAAGGAAGGAGAAATAGGCGATTTCGGCCATTTTCCGTGGGTGTTAGCCCACAGATTCTGGCGCCATCTGGGGTTCCGGGCGAAGAATCCAGAAAAATCATACGAGAGGGTCGGGGACAAGCCTGGAAAACGGCCCAGGTGATCCAGCGGTGTTGGCAGGGCCCGAGGAGGATTTTATGGCCAAAAGAAAGAGAAACAGACGATTTCGGCCATTTTCCGTGGGTGTTAGCCCACAGATTCTGGCGCCATCCGAGGTTCCGGGCGAAGAATCCCAAAAAATCATACGAATGGGTCGCGGACAAGCCAGGCAAGCGGCCCAGGTGATCCAGCGGCGTTGGCGGGGCCCGTGGTAGGATTTTATGGCCCAAGGAAAGAGAAACAGGCGATTACGGCCATTTTCCGTGGGTGTTAGCCTACAGATTCTGGCGCCATCCTAGGATTCCGGGCAAAGAATCCCAGACAAATCATACGGGTGGGTCAGGGACAAGCCCAGCAAGAGGCCCAGGTGGTCCAACGGTATTGGCGGGGCCCGTGGTAGGATTTTATGGCCCAAGCAAAGAGAAACAGGCAATTTCGACCATTTTCCGTGGGTGTTAGCCCACAGATTCTGGTGCCATCCTAGGGTTCCGGGCGAAGAATCACAGAAATATCATACGGGTAGGTCGAGGACAAGCCTGAAAAGCGGCCCAGGTGGTCCAGCGGCATTGACGGGGCCCGTGGTAGGATTTTATGGCCCAAGTAAAGTAGAAACAGGCGATTTCGGCCATTTTCCGTGGGTGTTAGCCTACAGATTCTGGTGCCATCCTAGGTTCCGGGCGAAGAATCCCAGAAAATCATACGGGTGGGTCGGGGACAAGCCTGGTAAGCGGCCCAGGTGGTCCAACAGCATTGGCAAGGCCCGTGGAGGATTTTATGGCCCAAGGAAAGAGAAACAGGCGATTTCAGCCATTTTCCGTGGGGGTTAGCCCACAGATTCTGGTGCCATCCGAGGTTCCGGGCGAAAAATCCCAAAAAATCATACGGGTGAGTCGAGGACAAACCCGGTAAGCGGCCCAGGTGGTCCAGCCGTCATGGCGGGGCCCGTGGAAGAATTTATGGCCCAAGGAAAGAGAAACAGGCGATTTCGGCCATTTTCCGTGGGTGTTAGCCCACAGATTCTGGCGCCATCCGAGGTTCCGAGCGAAAAATCCCAAAAAATCATACGGGTGGGTCAGGGACAAGACCGGTAAGCGGCCCAGGTGGTCCAGCGACATTGGCGGGGCCCGTGGTAGGATTTTATGGCCCAAGGAAAGAGAAACACGCAATTTCGGCCATTTTCCGTGGGTACTAGCCCACAGATTCGGGCGCCATCCTAGGTTCCGGGCAAAGAATCCCAGAAAATCATACGGGTGGGTCAGGAAAAAACCGGGTAAGCGACCCAGGTG
The DNA here is from genome assembly GCA_000787875.1 of Solanum virginianum. NCBI lineage: Eukaryota > Viridiplantae > Streptophyta > Magnoliopsida > Solanales > Solanaceae > Solanum > Solanum virginianum. The sequence goes on from DF363114.1 coordinate 50,985, forward strand.
CTCCAGCGGCGTTGGCGGGGCCCGTGTAGGATTTTATGGCCCAAGGAAGGAGAAACAAGCGATTTAGGCAATTTTCCGTAGGTGTTAGCCCACGGATTCTGGAGCCATCCGGGGTTTCGAGCGAAGAATCCCAAAAAATCACACGGGTGGGTCGGGAACGAGCCCGGCAAGCAACCCAAGTGGTCCAGCGGTATTGGCGGGACCCGAGTAGGATTTTATGGCCCAAGGAAGGAGAAACAGGAGATTTCGGCCATTTTCCATGGGTGTTAGCCCACGAATCCAGGCGCAATCCGGGGTTCCGAGCGAAGAATCTTGAAAAATCATACAGGTGGGTCAGAGACGAGCCCTGACAAGCAGCCCAGGTGGTCCAGTGGCATTGGCGGGGCCCTGGTAGGATTTTATGGCTAAAGGGAGGAGAAATAGGCAATTTCGGCCAGTTTTCGTGGGTGTTAGCCCACGGATTTTGGTGCTATCTGGGGTTTGGGGTGAAGAATCTCAAAAAATAATATAGGTGGGTCGGGGACGAGCCCGACAAATGGCCCAGATGGTCCGGTGGTGTTGGTGGGGCCTTGGTAGGATTTTATGGCTCAAGGAAGGAGAAACAGGAGATTTCGGCCATTTTCTATCGGTGTTAGCCCTCGGATTTTGGCGCCATCTAGGGTTCCGGACGAAGAATCCTGAAAAATTATACGAATTGATAGGAGACGAGCCCGAAAAATGGCCCAGGTGGTCTGGCGGTGTTGGCGACGCCCTGGTAGGATTTTATGACCCAAGGAAGAAGAAACAGGCGATTTCGGCCATTTTCCGTGGGTGTTAGCCTACAGATTCTGGCTCCATCTGGGGTTTCGAGCGAAGAATCCCAAAAACTCATATGGGTGGGTAGGGAACAAGCCCAGCAAGTGGCCCAGATGTGGTCCGGCGATATTGGCGGGGCCTTGGTAGGATTTCATGGCCCAAGGAAGGAGAAACAGGCAATTTTGGCCATTTTTTGTGGGTGTTAGCCCACGGATTCTGGCGCCATCTGGGGTTCCGGGCAAAAAATCCCAAAAAAGCATATGGGTGAGTCAGGGATGAGCCCAACAAGTGGCCCAAGTGGTCATTGGTGGGGCTCTAGTAGGATTTTATAGCCCAAGAAAGGAGAAATAGGTGATTTCGGACATTTTTCGTGGGTGTTAGCCCATGAATTCTGGCTCCATCTGGGGTTTCGAGGGAAGAATCCCAAAAAATCTTATAGGGGGTACGGGGATGAGCCCGACCAATTGCCCAGGTGGTTCGACGATGTTGGTGGGGCCTTGGTAGGAATTTATGGCAATGTTGGAGGGCCCTCGTAGGAATTTGTGGTGATTTCAGCCATTTTTCGTGGGTGTTAGCCCACAGATTCTGGCGCCATCTGGGGTTCCGGGCAAAGAATTCTGGAAAAGCATATGTGTGGGACGGGGACGAGCCCAGCAAGTGGCCCAGGTGGACCGGCAGCGTTGCCGGGGCCCTGGTTGGATTTTATGGCCCAAGGAAGGAGAAAGATGCGATTTCGACCATTTTTCGTGGGTGTTAGCCCACAAATTCTGGCACCATCTAGGGTTCCGGGCGAAGAATCCCAAAAAATCATATAGGTGGGTTGGGGACGAGCCCGGGAAGCGGCCCAAGTGGTCGGGCGACGTTGGCAGGGCCCTGGCAGGATTTTATGGCCCAACGAAGGAGAAACAGGCAATTTTAGCCATTTTCCGTAGATGTTAGCCCACGGATTCTTGCGCCATCTGGGTTTCCAAGTGAAGAATTCCAAAAAATCATATCGGTGGGTCGGGGGAAGGCCAGGTGGTCTGGCGGCATTGGCGGGGTCCTGGTAGGATTTTATGGCTCAAGAAAGGAGAAAAAGGCAATTTTGGCCATTTTTCGTGGGTGTTAGCCCACAGATTCTGGCGCCATTCGGGGTTCTAGGCGAAGAATCTCAAAAAATCATATAGGTGTGTCAGGGACAAGGCCGGCAAGCAGCCCAGGTGGTCCGGCAACATTGGCGGGGCCCTGGTAAGATTTTATGGCCCAAGGAAGGAGAAATAGGCGATTTTGGCCATTTTTCATGGGTGTTAGCCCATGGATTCTGGCGCCATTTGGGGTTCCGAGCAAAGAATCTCAAAAAATCATACGGGTGGTTTAGTGCTAGCTTGAAAAGCGGGCCAGGTGGTCCTATAGGGTCGGCGGAGCCCTGGTCGGATTTTATGGCCTAAGGAAGGAGAAACAGGCTATTTCAACCATTTTCCGTGGGTGTTACCCACGGATTCTGGCGCCATCTGGTCTTCCGGATGAAGAATCCCAAAAATTTATACGGGTGGGTCAGGGACGAGTTCGGCAAGCGGCCAGGTGGTCCAGCAGCGTTGCCCAAAAGCGGCCTAGTTTGTCCTACAGCGTTGGTGGAGCTCTGGTAGGATTTGATGGCCCAAGGAAGGAGAAACAGGCGATTTTGGCCATTTTCCGTGGGTGTTAGCCCACAGATTCTGGCGCCATCTTGGGTTTCGAGTAGGAAGGAGAAACAGGCGATTTTGGCCATTTTCCGTGGGTGTTAGCCCACAGATTCTGGCGTCATCTGGGATTTCGAGCAAAGAATCTCTAAAAATCATACGAGTGGGTCGGGGACAAGCGCTGCAAGCGGCCCAGGTGGTCCTGCGGCGTTGGCGGAGCCCTGGTGGGATTTTATGGCCTAAGGAAGCAGAAACAGGCGATTTCTGCCATTTTTCGTGGGTTTTAGCCCTCGAATTCTGGCACCATCTGGGGTTTCGGGCGAAGAATTCCAAAAAATCTTATGGGTGGGTCGGCGATGGGTCCAGCTAGTGGCCCAGGTGGTCCGGCAGCGTTGGCGGGTCTCTGGTAGGATTTTATGGCCTAAGGAAGGAGAAATTGGCGATTTCAGCAAATTCTCCGTGGGTGTTAGTCCACGAAATCTGGCGCTATCTGGGTTCCGAGAGAACAATCCCAAAACATCATACGGGTAGGTCGGAGACGAGTCCGGCAAGCGGCCCAGGTGGTTCGATAGCATTTTCGGGGCCCAAGTAGGATTTTATGTCCCAAGAAAGGAGAAAGAGACGATTTCGGCCATTTTTCGTGGGGGTTTGCCCACGAATTCTGGCGCCATCTGGGGTTCTAGGGGAAGAGTCCCAAAAAATCATATGGGATGGTCGGGGATGAGCCCGATAAGCGGCCCAATTAGTCTGGCGGTATTGGCGGGGCCCTGGTAGAATTTTATAGCGCAAGGAAGGAGAAACAGGCGATTTCGGCCATTTTCCGTGGGTGTTAGCCCACGGATTCTGGCGCTATCCTGTGTTTCGGGCGAAGAATCCCAAAAAATCATATGGGTGGGTCGAGAACGAGCCCGGAAAGCGGCCCAGGTGGTCCAGCAGCGTTGGCGGGGCCCGTGTAGGATTTTATGGCCCAAGGAAGGAGAAATAGGCGATTTCGGCCATTTTCGATGGGTGTTAGCCCAAGGATTCTGGCGCCATCTGGGGATCCAGGTAAAGGTGGTCCCGGCAAGTGGTCCAAGTGGTCTAGCGGCATTGGCGGGGCCCTAGTAGGATTTTTTGGCAAAGGAAGGAGAAACTGGCGATTTCATCCATTTTTCGTGGGTGTTAGCCTAGGGATTCTGGTGCCATCTGGGGTTCCAGGTAAACAATCCCAAATAATTATATGGGTGGGTCGGAGACGAGTTCAGCAAGCGGCCCAAGTGATTCAATGGTATTTACGGGGCCCAAGTAGGATTTTATGGCCCAATGAAGGAGAAACAAGCGATTTCGGCCATTTCTCATGGGGGTTAGCCCACGAAGTCTGGCGCCATCTGGGGTTACGAGCGAAGAATCCCGAAAAATACATACGGGTGGGTAAGGCACGAGCCCGACAAGCGACCCAGGTGGTCCGGCAGCATTGGCGGGGCCCTAGTAGGATTTTATGGCCCAAGAAAGGAGAAACGAGCAATTTCGACCATTTTCCATGGGTGTTAGCCCAAGGATTCTGGCGCCATCTGGGGTTCCGGGCAAACAATACCAAAAAATCATACGGGTGGATCGGGGACGAGTCTGGCAAGCAGCCCAGGTGGTTCGGCGGCATTTGCGGGGCACAAGTAGGATTTTATGGCCTAAGGAAGAAGAAACAGGCAATTTCGGCCATTTTCTTTGGGGGTTAGCCCACGGATTCTGGCGCCATCTAGGGTTCCAGGCGAAGAATCCTGAAAAATTATACGAGTTGGTCGAAGATGAGCCTGGCAAACGGCCCAAGTGGTTCGGCGATGTTGGTAGGGTCCTGGTAGAATTTTATGGCTCAAGAAAGGGGAAACAGGCAATTTCGGCCATTTCCATGGGTGTTAGCCCACGGATTCTGGCGCAATTTGGGGTTCCAGGCGAAGAATCCCAAAAAATCTTACGGATGGGTCGTGGACGAGCCCAGCAAGAGGCCCAGGTGGTCCGGCGGCATTGGCGGGGCCCTGGTATGATTTTATGGTGCATGGAAGGAGAAATAGTCATTTTCAGCCATTTTCCGTAGGTGTTTGCCCAAGGATTCTGGCGCCATCTGGGGTTCCGGGCGAAGAATCTTGAAAAATCATATGGGTAGGTCGGGGACGAGCCTGGCAAGCGGCCCAGGTGGTCCGACGGCATTGGCGGGGCCCTAATAAGATTTTATGGCCCAAGGAAGGAGAAACTAGCGATTTCGGCCATTTTTCGAGGGTGTTAGCCCATAGATTCTGGCGTCATCTGAGTTCCGAGTGAAGAATGCCAAAAACTTATATATAGGTAGGTCGGGAATGAGCTCGGTAAGCGGCCCAGGTGGTTCAGCGGCATTGACGGGGACCTGGTAGGATTTTATGGCCCAAGGAAGGAGAAACAAGCGATTTCGGCCAT
>DF363113.1:0-13821 GCA_000787875.1 Solanum virginianum
CGCAGGAGTGGCGGTACCTCGAACGCCCACGACTTCGACGAACTTAAATTCTGCAAAGAAATCACAGTGACTCGATATGTTTTATTTGCAGGAAGAAATGCAGATGCACGAAAATTTTTTGTTATCTGAAATGAGGCATTGCCTCAGTTTATATAGCCTTGAATTATGTCTTTTCAGAACAGGCTTGGTGCCGATTTGGAAAGGCTTGGTGCCTGTTCGGGAAAGGGTGCCCGTTCGTGAAAGGCCATGCCTTTTCGGGCAAGGGTGCCCATTCATGAAAGGCCATGCCTTTTCCCATTCACACCAACTTAGCTAGCTTTAATCAATAACTATAACTAGCTTTAACAGTGAACAATAACAATCATTTGCATTTTCCGGGCAAAACTTTTTTTCTTTTTTTTTTTTTTCTTTTTTAGGTTTTTCCTTTGAGTATATTTTTAATATCCTTTCAAATTCCAATCATTAGCCCAACAAAAAATAAATAAAAAAAGCTTATCCACAGCCAGAAAAGGGTAAAGGTTTCCACATTTTTCTTCTGTTGCTATTTGTATAATTCTCATTACTTGTCTTTGTTTCTAAGCACATATAGCTGGAGATTTTGACATATCATAATTTAAAGCTGGCCCTCCATTCCCAATATCTATTTTATTTTGAAAGAGGCTTACAAAGTGAGGAATTGAATCCCCACAATAAGTAAAAATTTAGATAACCAACAAAGTGATTTTTTTAAAAAAATTCTTTGTACAATAACAGTTTAATTAAGTACTGCGATGTACCCAGGCATCAACAGCAAAAAAAAAAACATTACATTGTATGCCTATTGAGGGAAAAATATTTAGAGAATAACCAACATTATATATATACACATAGAATTGATATGATATAAACAGAAATGAAATGGATTTAATTTGTATGTAGTAACTGACCTCCATTGAGTCATAAAAGTAGTGGCTTGTTGTGAGGGTTGGTAGTGGCCTCAAAGAACCAGTAGAAGAGTGCTCTTCCATGGGTCTCATTTACAGTAATATATCCAGCATACTGCTTGAAACTCGCCGGTGGCTGACCGGGTAACCCGATTATTCGATCTGCCTCTTGTTCACCCAAAACTTGTTTCCTGATAATATTATCATCATTTGATCCTCTTGACAATGCTCCAAAACTCACAACAATAAGAAAATTAATGTAGAAGAAATATCGAAACATTTTTATCAACTTGTTAACGGGACAGAGGAGACTGTGTGTGTGTGGTTTATATAGCAGTGAGAAGACACCTATCTGTCACCACTCTCTTATTATTTTATTTCCCTTATATAATCTCTTATTATTAAAGTAGATTTAACTGTTATAAATACTCACTTTGCACGTAACAAATTCATCAAGATTACTTTTAATTAACTTATTGCTTGACACGGATATAACACGTGGGATCCCCCCCCCCCCACACATATATATATATTCACCGTTTGAATAAAAATTGAATTAAATTAATTAAATAAATCGATTTTATTTGAATTTGATCTAGTTAGATTTTATATTTTTCAAAATTAACAATATTTGATTTGATTTTGATTTTGTAAAAGGCTTTGAAAAAAGAAATCCAACCAAACTAAGTAGAAACATATTTTTTTTATAATTATATATACACAATATATTATTATTTATAAAGAATTTTAAATATATTACAAATGTTTTCTTAAAAATTATTTATAATTCAAGGGGTTTAATTAAAATATACTTGGGACATTGATTTGGTTGTTAGCTCATCCTATTTTGATTTCATTTTTCTTCACTATCAGTGAAATTTAAACTTGAAAGAAAAAAGTTGATTATGGTGGATGATTTTGGCAGGTGCTTCCTTGCTAAATAATTTATTTTTGAGAAAATTTCATAAAGCATACAAGTATAGGTTTTAATTATAAAAATAAAATTTCATAAAGCATACAAGTATATGTTTTAATTAAGGGATAATTACATCGAGGGCACTTCACTTAAAATAATTAAAAAAAATAGCCTTCGTAGTATAGGGATGTATAAATTGTGTATATCGTGTATCATAATATATATTTACTGTATAGCTCATGTATAAGTAGTATACAGTATATAGTAGTGTATACTTTCTATAACTTTTGACAAACTATATTGTATAGTCATGTGTAGTTTTGCTGATTTAGGGCTATTTTTTATGTAAATAAAACATGAGTTATATTTGTTATAAATTTATTAGTTTTTTGTGTATATATAAAATTTTTCCTTTTATTAATCAATGTAAAGGTACTTCCAATAATTACATATCTTTTTCGAGTTACCTCTAGATACACTATATATGCTTATAAATACTCTTTATCCAATGAATGTATCTCGTCTCCTCCTCTCTCGCTTGCCTTTCTTCTCTCTTTTCTATCTTCTTCTGTATCTTTGTTTGATAAATGTTTATATTTCACAATGCATCTAAATTTCACAATTTCATGTATATGTGTATACAATATCATTTGCTTATATCTGTATTTATAATCAATTTATTCGATAAATTTGGTATTAATTGCGTCACTGTATCCGATATGTATCTGTGCATAAATACATATATCTAATATTAAAAATATATGTATCTGATATCAAAATTTACATTGATATATTCATGGGTGTATTCGTGCATGGATATATCTTTTTGGTATCAAATATGCACATCAATTGTCTCTTCGTAATTTTCTCAAGAAAGAAACTTTCGTATCATTATCACTTTGTAGCACTGCCTTGACCGATACCCAACAAAACTAACAGCTACTGTAACGACCCAGATTTTCATACTACTTCATCAAAGCTTGAGAATTTTATTTTGGATAAAATTTGGACCAAGTGTCGTCTCAAGGGAGACCACATGGCCAGTGTGAGGTCACATGAGCTGTGTGGCCTCTAGTGACACAACACTTGACCTTAATTTTGAGTGTGTGGCCTTGGTGTGGGATTTCTAACTAAGGCTCATCACACTTGGATCCCACACGAGTCGTATCACACCTCACGAACTGTGTGGAGGGCCGTGTGAATGGCTTTGGGATTGAATCAATAATTTTTTGCCTAAGTGTTGGGGTACGACCAGTCATGTGACCTTTAAAAGTGTGGTGTGGGAGGTACTTTTTTTGGCTAAGTGTTGGTATATGGACACACCATACGGACCGTGTAGCTCCACATGGGCTGTGTGCCCAACCGTGGAGCTTGCCTTCACCAAATGTTTTTTTTAAGTGTTAAGCTACTACTCCAATTTTTAGATTTTCTTGTCTAAGCATAGGATCTTCAAGCTCAAGGTAATTTCACTTTCAAGCCTTTAAATGAAGCTTATGAATGTTGTTTAAGGCTATCATGGGTCTCACACGTCAAGCCAAGTTCAAAGGAATTTCGTCGGCTAAGTTTTTCATATGTACCAATAGAAGATTGAGCTTCAAATGGGCATATCTCTTAGCACAAAATGAACTAGGCGTCCCACATCCTATCAAATTAAATATCTTTGAATTAGCTTTCCAACGCACTTGGTTTCACTTAATTTAGAGTTTGGATGAAGAAGTTATGCCTATTTTCGTAGAACTCGTCTGTGTAGGGGTATATACGGATTTTTGACATTTCGTCTAATTAATGGCATTTTCATAAATTTGATTATTTCTATTGGTGTTTGGGATCTCCCATGCTATTAATGACCTTCTAAACACCTAAAAACCCTATTCAAATTATTCACACTCACTCTCTCTCGTTCAAAAGTCTCTCTCAACCTCTAAGGGTTCTTGAAGATTTTCAACTTGGGAATCAAGACACATTCAATTCTTCATCAATTTTTCTCTTGGGTGCTCTTTATCTTGTGAAGGTATATGGGTTGATCCTTAATTCCTTCCAATCAAGGAGACCCAAAATTTTTTTTCAAGAAAACCTACATGGATTTTGCTTACTTTAATTTGGGGTTTTGAATGTTATGATTCCTAAAATTCTACTAATGCATGGGTAGTGTTTATTTGATGATTTTAAGATGATTTAAACTATTATATGAGGATTTACATTAGGTTTATGAAACTATGAGCATGCATGTCCCTTTTTAAGGCTTGTTTAGGCATGAATGATTATATTATGATTTTAAATGTGGATTTAATTATGTTTTCAATTGAATTTCATATAATATTGTTGATTTTAGATTGAATCTTAATTATCCATGCTTTTCCTCACATCATTCATGGCATTTGCATTCATGTATATGGATTATCATGGAAATAATGAAGTGGGTTAAACCCAATTATATTTTATGAAATAATTTTGATATTATCTTGGTTGTGACAAGAATGTGATCACATATATGTCTATTGATTATGGTTCTTTCAGCATGTTGGGTGCTTACACCATTTTGTATATGAATTGACTATTCCTATGCATGAGTGTTATGACTATGAAATTATGGTTTTGGCATTTGAGCCTAAGTATGAATTATTATGAATGGTGTTTGGCTTTTAAGCTCAATTGTGCATTGAAATGTTTTTGGCAAAAACTTGAATCTCTTTGAAAGCATGTATAACTATGTATATTATAAGTATTCTTGTGGGATGATGACTTAACACCAATGGAAGGAGGGTTCCCTCTCTCTTTCCTCGAATTATGTGCCTAGCATAGGTCCCTTTTCAAAATGGGGATGCCCATAAGGAAAGTTCCTCCAAAATGGGGATGCCCGTAAGAAAAGTTACCTCCGAAATGAGGTTGCCCGTAAGGAGAAGAAATAATATGATATATGTGAAAATCCTATTCGAAATGAGGGTGCCCTTAAGAAAGGTTGTTTCATACGAAATGGGGGTGCCCGTAAAGTAAAGTAGGGTTTACCTTTGGTAAGTATACTACCTCTTTACCGAAGAGGGAATTTCATCGGGATTCCAACTAATAGCTCACTCGGTCTTACTTATATCGGTTGAGGTCACATCCCCACTATATATGAGCATTGCATTTCATGCATCATGAATTTTATAGCATCTTGTTATACTACATTCCTTGTTATATATATCTCTTTCTATAACATCGTATGCAGGTTTTGGTAAGTTACATGCATTGCACTCCGCATACTTAGTACATTCAAATGTATTAACGCATACTTTTGCCTACATGATCTCACCATGTAGTGACCGGAGATTTGAAATGCCCCATAAATGTTCCTCGAAAATACCCATAATCGTTATTTTCATATATCTCAAAATTTATATGTGATATCAAAAATCTGACTTCATATTCGTAATCAGGGTAAAATTGAGTGGGAAATGGGTATAGTCTCGATTTTAGAAGATCTATTGTGAAAATTAAATTTCATAAAATTTTCGGAGACAGATGCTATCTGCATGGCTTTGCGAAGCTCGCAGAGTAGTGTTATGACTTCCTTATTTTTTTTTGTTTCAGCCTAAGGCATTGGGGTCTTGTCCTCATGCCCATTTATGTGTAAAAACACATATACTTAGCCATTTGTAACTCTATATCACTTAAGATACTCTCAAAACCCTCTCCAAGACTTAACCAAATATTTCATCCAAATTCAAGTGTCCCAAGCTTAATTTTGGATCTCAAGAACTCCATCAGGCTTCAAGTCTCCGTCAAGTCTACATCAAGAAAACCCAAATTTGAGGTATGTGGGTTTCATCCATTGGTTCTTTCACCCATGGAGCCCAAACTCCATTTTCATGAAATTATATATTTTCAAGTTGTATTATCTATGGGTATCTTCTATTATAAATTATGAGTGTAAATTATATTGGGATTTTATGAAATGTTAATTTATTATACATGATTATCTATTTCAAGCTTGTTATATGAATGAGTTTTGTCTATTGAGACTATGCATGTTTTGAGTTATGAAAAACTATGATCCATTATGAGATTTGATGATAGATTTTAAGGTATCTTACAAGAGGGTTTTACTATGTGTTGGTGGGTTGATTTACTTTGAATTTTATCATATTACTTCACTATTGAATCGTATGATTTTGAACTAGCATTACACACCCACCAAGTGTTTGATAAAATATCTTGATAAGGATTCTCAAGTTATTGATAAATTACTACATGGTTTATGAGTGATGTTACTTTATGATAATTGAGGGATTGTATATATGTATTGAAATCACGAAGATATCTATGATTTTACAAGTTACACAAGTTATCTCACATTATCATGTTTGGTTTACCTTGGTGAGTAGATCACAACTTGTCGAGGGGGTGTCAAGCCTTGATCACCTTGTCGAGGGGGTGTCAAGCCTCGGTCACCTTATCGAGGGGGTGTTAAGCCTCGGACACCTTGTCAAGGGGGTGTCATGCCTCGTTTATGTTGTCGAGGGGGTGCCATGCCTCAGTCACCTTGTCGAGGGGGTGCCATGCCTCGGTCACCTTGTCGAGGGGGTGTCATACCTCGGATTCCAAGTGGTAGTCACTCAGTCTATGTCAGTTAAGGTCCCTTCCCACATATTTCTTATGTTCTATACAAGTTGAATGATTTACAAGCATTTTTTACTTCAAGTATTAACCATGCATGCCATATTGAGACTATACTTATCTATTGCCTACGATTATACATTTTGACTATATTAACTTATGTCTTGTTGCATTGCATTCCACATACTTAATATATTTAAATGTACAAACGCATACTCTATACCTACATGACGATACCATGTAGGGACTGGAGCACCTTTTGATCATCATCCTCCTCCACATGGCTAGTTCGGTCCATTGAAACAAGCTTTGGTGAGTCCTCAATTCCGAGGAAAATATCTACTCATTTATGCTATGTTGAGACTCTTTATGTTGAATACTTACTATTATGAGAGTGAGCCCGGGAAGTGTCTTGGCCCCAGCTCCAAATCTAAAGTAGAGATGTTGTTGGATGTTAAGTTTGTGTATACTTTCAAGCTTGACTTATCTTATGATTCCTATGTTGATGATGAATGTTCCCTTAGTTCCATTTTCCCCTTTTACTTGACTCTTGTTATTATTCATTTGCTTCTGCAACAAAGGATATGTGTATGTTACAATCAAGTGGCTTGTTTGGGTTATATTCGGACTTCTCATTTGCAGTGTCATCTCTAGGTCCCAGGCTTGGGTCGTGACAAACTTGAAATTACAGCATTCGGTTGTTAATGGTCTTCGAAATCCAATACATCGCATCGATTAGAAGCTTATTCATGGTTGTGAAGCGTGCCACAACTATGAATGGGAGGTTGTGAGGTGTTTTAGGAAATGTTTCACTTCTTCATGGTCTATATCATTCTTTAGATGTAAGATAAGGCTTTTGCCCCCTAATGAACACTCTTTTCTCTTCTAGATCATGCCACTACAAAGAGGAAGACCAAGAGGGACTGTGTACCTATGGGTCAACTGGCTTATCCTGCTCCCTAAGCTCCTCAAGGAGAAGAGGCTTCTCAAGTTGAGTTTTGACATGCCATCACAATTTTGGCCCATGTTATGACCAACCAAATCAATCAAGGGGCCTGAGCTCCTCATGTTCACACTCTGGCTTCTAGGGTGAGGGATTTCACTAAAATGAACCCATTAGAGTTCCATGGGTCCAAGAGGATGAGGATCCTCAAGTGTTCATAGATAAAGTGTACAAGGTGTTATCCATTATGGGGGTCAATCTGGAGGAAAAGACGAAGTTGGCGCCTACCAACTCAAAGGGGTGGCTCAATTTGGTTTGTGCAATTGAAGGTAGAGAGCGGAAATCATGATGCTATTCCTTGGTAGGAGTTCAAAGCTGCCTTCCTCAATCAGTTCTTTCCTATTGAGTTGAGAGAGGCCAAAATGATGGAATTTATGAACCTCAAGCAAGGTTCCATAAGTCTAAGGGAGTATGCTCTCAAGTTCAACAAGCTTTCCAAGTATGCTCCACATTTGGTGGCCGACCCTAGATTAAGGGTGACAAGTTTATGTCGGGGGTGTTCGACTTGGTAAATGTAGAATGTCGTACTACGATGCTTGTAAGTGATATGGACTTGTCCCATCTCATGACATATGCCGAACAACTTGAGGGGGAGAAGCTTAGGAAGAAGGGACGTGAGGAGTCCAAGAGGGCTCGATTTGATGGTGGTTTCTAAGGTCAAGAGACCTCCAATGCTCCAAACAAGAGGTTGGCTATTGATGGGGTGTCTGACCAAAGGTGTCAAGATGGTAATGGTGGGAGAACTAACCCCAAGTGTCAAAGGTATGGGAGGAACCATGGTGGCCTATGCTTGGGGAAAACCAATGCTTGTTATGGTTGTGGTGAAGTGGGTCATAAGCTAGTTGATTGTCCTTATGCTCGAAAAAGGGGAAAATGTGATCGACCTCAAGAACAAGATAGTTATGTTGATCAAGGGGCTCAAGGTGGACAACGAGGGGGTGCTCCATGATATAATTGGTTCTATTCCCTTCAAGGGAGGCAAGTGAAAAGACCCCAAGAAGTGCTCAAATATGTGCCTCGAAAGTGCCCATAATCGTAATTTCCATATATCTCAAACTCCGTGCATGATATCAAAAATTTAAATTCATATTCTTTTTCAGAGGGCAAAATTGAGTGGAAAATAGGTATAACTCAAATTTTAAAGGATCCATAGCAAAAAAAGAATTTTGCAAATTTTAAAATTCCAGTGACAGTCTGCGCTGGTACCGCGATGCGCCGCTATTGTGGACCAGTGTTAATTTTTGCCAGTTTTGTTATTTTTGTCCAAGGCCTTTGGGTCTTAGGCCTAAGCCTTTCTATATGTAAGTAAAAATACCTATGCTTAGCCATATTTCAATACCATATCATGCAAGACATTCCCTAATACTCTTTCAAATACTTAGACAAATATTTCACTTAAAATTCAAGTGTCAAGTCTCATTCTGGATCTAACAATTTCATTTAAGCTTTAAGTCTCCATTCAAATCTTCTTCAAGAAAATCTCCAAGGTTAAGGTATGTGGTTTTAACCATTAAATCCTTTCACTTATGGTGCCCAAGCTTCCTTTTTAAATAAATTTCATGTTTCTAAGTTGATTTACTTATGGGTCTTAATTATTATGAATTTGACTATGAACTATATTTGGGTTTCATAAAAGTATGACTATTTACGTATGTTTTGAGCTATGAATCTATGGTCTATCTTGAAATTTGACGAAGGGTTTTGATGTATATTAATGAGGGTATTACCAAGGGTTGGTGGGTTAATTTACTTCAAGTTTACTTGCATGATTTCACTCTTGAATTACATGATTTTATACTAGCATTATACACTCACCAAGTGTTTGATAAAATGTTCGGTTTTGGATTCTTGAGCTATTGATGATCTATTATATGACCTATGACTTGAATGAGTGTGCATTATCATCCTGGTAAGGTTAATATTGTGGCCGATGCTTTGAGTAAGGTGTCTATGGGTAGCCTAACTCATGTTGATGATGGGGGCAAATGGATGGCTAGAGAGGTTCATTAGTTAGCTAGATTAGGGGTTAGGTTGGAAGAGGTTGACTATGGTGGTGTAGTCATGGTTACCGGTTCTAAATCTTCATTGGTTGAGGAGGTAAAAGTAAAGCTAGATCTTGGCCCCTCTTTGATAGAATTGAAGGCCTTGGTGAGAGAGGGCAAAGTGGAGGTTTTCTCCCAAGGGAGATGTGGTGCCCTTAGATACCAAGGTAGGTTGTCTATGCCTTGTGTGGATGACTTGAAGAAGAGGATTCTTGATGAGGCTCATAATTCTTTCTATTATATTCACCCCGATTCTACAAAGATGTATAGAGATTTGAGGGAAATGTTTTGGTGGGGGTGGTATAAAGAAGGATATTGCTAAGTTGTGTCCGGTTGCCATAATTGCCAATAAGTCAAAGCCGAACATCAAAGGCCGGGTGGCCTAACCCAAGATATAGAGATTCCTACTTGAAAGTTGGAGGAAATTAACATGGCCTTGTGGTTGGGTTGCCTAAGACTAGAAAGGGTTTTGATTCTATTTGGGTGTGGTTGTCTTGAAAAGGGAATTGAGTCTATGGATTGTGAGTCCTTATAGAGTGTTGAGGAGGATTGGCAAGGTGGCCTATGAATTGGAGTTTCCCAATGACATGAATATGATTCGTCTGGTTCTACATGCATCTAGTTTGAGGAGGTATGTTGGTGATTCAAGTACTATAGAGCTCTTTGAGGTTTTGGAGGATAAATTGGCTTTGGAGAAGGTCTCGGTGGAGATATCAGATGGATGGGTAGAAACATTGATTAATAAGGTTGTAGTGCTCGTCAAGGCCCTTGGGTGAATCGTCAGGTCGAAGGTGTCATTTGGGGAGCCGGAGCAGGCATAGAGAAGCAATATCCATACCTCATTCATTCTATTCAAGCTTATGATAACCCATGAAGTCCGTTTTATTATTTCAAATCTTATGTTTCAGCCCCTATGTTATTTGCATACATTCATGTTTATGTCGACAAGTTCATGGTGATTTTGACACTTATGTTGGGATTTTTGAAATGATGTTTAAGTGCATTGTTGCATTCTTGTGTGGGCTGAAATTATTTTGCTTACTTCTCTTATATACATTTCTTTGACATTCAGGGACAAATGTTCCCAAGGGGGAGATATTAAAATGACCGCAAGAAGTGCTCGAAAATATGCTCAGAAGTGCCATAATTATAATATCCATATGTCTCCAAATTTGTGTGTGATATGGAAAATCTGACTTCATATTCTTGAGGGGGACATGGGTATAACCCGAATTTTAGAGGACCCGTAGCGAAAAATTAATTTTGCAAAATTTGCAATTTCAGTGATGGTCCGCGTTGGTGCCGCTGTCATGGACCAATGTTAATTTTTGCCAGTTTTGTTGTTTCGGTCCAAGGCCTTTGGGTCTTGGGCCTAAGCCTTCCTATACGTGAAAATACCTATACTTAGCCATTTTTCAACACTATATCATACAAGACATTTCTCAATACTCTCTCAAACACTTAGACAAATATTTCACTCAAAATTCAAGTGCTAAATCTCATTCCGAATATAAGGATTTCATTCAAGTTTCAAGTCTCTATTTCAAATCTTCTTCAAGAAAATGTCCAAGATTAAGGTGTGTGGGTTTCAACTATTGGGTTCTTTCATCCATGGTGTCCAAGCTTCCTTTTACATAAATTTCATGTTTCTAAGTTGATTTACTTATAGGTCTTACTTACTGCACCCGCCAAGTGTTTGATAAAATGTCTGATTTTGGATTCTTGAGCTATTAATGATCTATTGTATGACCTATGACTTGAATGACTTTATGATGATGAAAGAAATGTTTTAAGAGTCATTTCCATGAAAAGTACTTATAGTATTGCAAATTGACCATCAACCATTTGAGGGGTTGATATCTCAACCACCATGGGTAGTAGGGTGATACAACCACCAACCAATTAAGGGGTTGATACCTCAATTACCATGGGTGGTATGGTGATACAACCACCAACCAATTAAGGGATTTATACCTCAATCACCATGGATAGTAGGGTGTGACAATCCATTATAATGTTGGTCTCTTCTTACATATGTAATATATTTTATATAAGCATGATTTACTTCATGCATCATTCATCTATGTCATATTACTATTCTACTATCAATTACTTATGATGTTGCATTTTGCCTATATTGGCGATCTCTTGTTGTATTGCATCCTACATGCTTAGTACACCCAAACGTAATATACTCTATGCCTACATGATGTTACCATGTAGGAACCGGAGCCCCACTTGATCATCATCCTCCTCCACGTGGCTAGTATGATTTCTCTCAAAGCAAGTTGGTGAGTCCTCAACTCGAAGCACATACTTTTCTTAATTTATGCTATGTATTGACTTTTCTTATGTTGGAAACTTATGCTTATGAGGGTGATCTCGGAGATTGTCTTGGCCCCCACTCTATCTATGTATTAGAGGTGTTGTTGGAACCTTATGACATGTTAATGCTATATTATTATCTTGTTATGCTTCTATGGTATCAAGGATGTCCCTTAGCCCCATATTCCCTTTTTACTATCTCTTATAGTTATTTTATTGCTTCTGCGACCTAGGATGTGTAATGATATACTAAGAGGCTTGTTTGGGGTCCCTTTAGGTTCCCCAATCACCGTGTCACATCTAGGCTCTAGGTTTGGGTCGTGAAAAACTTGGTATTAGAGTGATAGTTTGTTAATGGTCCTTGGAGTCCAACACACCATGTGGATTAGAGTCTTATTAATGGTTATGAAGCGCGCCACAACTATGAATGAGAGGCTATAATGCGTTTTAGGAAATTTTTCACTTCTTCATGATCTATGTCATGTGGTAGAGCTAGGTCCTCTAGGGCTTATTACTAATTCCTAATTGTTACATTTCAAAATATGTCTTAGGCTACTCAGGATGGTGATATATCTAATGCAGAGGTTCGTAACGCTGTATGGCTATTGGCCAAGGTTGCAACCGCTCAACTCAATCAACAAGTGAGTGCCCTCGAGAGTTCAAGTGGTAAGAAGGAGTGAGAGGCTAAGAGGACTCGGTATGATGATGTTGTCCAAGGTGTTAATCATAGAATGACTCATCCTAGGTGCTTAAAATGTGGGAAAAGATATGAGGGCGCATGTTGGAGGAACACGGGTGCATGCTTTGGGTGTAGAGGCAATGGGCATAAGATGAAGGATTTCTCGGTGGCCTCAAAGGAAGGAAGAAGAAGGGTTTAATTGGAAGACGACAATGGTGGGAGAACTAATCCTAAGTGTCAAAAGTGTGGGAAAGGCCATTTGGGCCATGTTTGAGGAAATCCAATGCTTGCTATGGTTGTGGTGAGGTGGGTCACAGGATGGTTGATTGTCTACATGCTCGATAAAGGTGTAAAGGTGGTCGACCTCAAGAACAAGGTGGTCACATTTATCAAGAGGCTCAAGGAGGGGATGAGGCACCCGATGTCACTACCAGTAAGTTGAAGTTTCCTTTGACCTTGTTGTGCATGCATTGATAGGTCCGGGTGACACTATCTCTTTCATTATTCCTCTTGTTGCTACTGGGCTCCATGTGTGCCCCGAATTGTTATGTGAACTTCTCTTTGGTGTCTACCTCATTAGAGAACCTATTGTTGATGGAAAGTTCATAGAGATTTTACTGTGTTCATATTATATTTTGTCTTTCCTTATGACCTTGTTGAGTTAGGTATGACAGATTTTTGATGTCATACTTGGGGTGGATTACTTGCATGCATATTGTGCCTCCATTAACTATAGGACCCGTAGAGTTAGATTCTAACTGCCAAATGAACCCGTCCTCGAGTGAGGGGAATTCTAAAGTGGTAGTGAAAGAGTAAGTTCATTTCTTATCTTGAGGCCTAATTGATCTCTAAGAGTTGTATTTATTATCTTGTAGGAGTCCTGTGTTGAACCTAAGTCATTCCTATTGAGTCAATTTCGGTGGTTAATGAGTTTTTGGTATCCTTACCAATATTTTGAATTTGGGATAGTGCGTTTGAGTTAGGCTTATGCACCGATTATATCTACAGGTCTCATGAATAGGGCCTTTAAATCCTACCTTGATTGTTTGTGGTGGTCTTCATTGATGATAGTTTGATCTATTCCCATAGTGAGTGGCAGCATGTGAGTCATTTGAGGGTGGTGCGACTAAAATTGAGGGAAGAGAAGTTGTATGCCAAATATGAGAAGTGTGAGTTTTTGTTGCAAGAGGTTTCCTTCTAAGTCATGTGGCATTGTGGAATGGTATTAAGGTGGGTCCTAAAGGACGGAAGTGATTAGAAATTGGCCTAGACCTTTGACTCCATCGGACATTAGAAGTTTCTTGGGCTTAGTGGGACTCTATGCCTACATGATGTTA
>DF363113.1:46925-64882 GCA_000787875.1 Solanum virginianum
ATAGTACTAGAACATGGGCCAAAGATACCTCCTTAACTCGGACTTTATTCATAATCAGAGTTGGACAATTTCGACGTCGGGTCTCATCTCTATTTAACTCGCAAGTTTGAGCTTAGCAAGTAGCTGACTCACCTGCTAGCTTCCTAAGTCCTACAAGCACCTCAATTGTTTTCCTTGGTTTAGGGTCTTAGTCCCCTTAACTCGATGCAAAACCTGTATACATGCAACTTTGTTAAATGTTAGATACATATAACGCCCTTTAACGCGAGATGCAAACACTTTTAAAATTGGCACTAATTTGAAAGTCCATATTATGTTTCATATGTGTAGTATCAATACTTATAGTGTGTGTGGGGTGTTACACGTTAGTACATTTGAATGTACTAAATATGTAGGATGCAGTGCAATAAGACAATAAGCCAACATAGTAAAAAATGCATAATTATAAGCAATAGATAAGTATAAATCAATATGACATGCATGATCAATGTTTGAAGTAAAACATGGTTGTAAATCATATAACTTGCATAATATATATTACATGTGTGGAAGAGACCATAACAAACATAGACCAAGCAAACTACTACTTGGAATCCAAGGCATGTCACCCCCTTACAAGGTGATTGAGGTATCCATCCCTCAACAAGGTGATTGGGCATATCAACCCCAACAAGGTGATCGAGGTATCCACCCCTCAACATGGTGATTGGGCATGTCACCCCCTCAACAAGGTGATTGAGGCATGTCACCCCCTCAACAAGGTGATTGGACATGTCACCCTCCAACAAGGTATGGTCTACTTGCAACACCATAGATACATTTTATGAATTCAATGCATACATGCAAGCCCTTAACCATCATAAAGTCACTTGACTTATAAATCATGCAATAGATCATCAATAACTTGAGAATTCTTGTATAGACATTTTATCAAACACTTGGTGGGTTCATAATTCTAACTCAAAATCATGCAATTTAAGAGTGAAATAATATGAGAAAACTCAATTAGATCAACCCACCAATACATAGTAAAACCCTCATGTAGTTTACCTTGAAGTCCACCATCAAACCTCATAATAGATCCTAGTTTCATAGCTCAAAATATGCATAGTCTCAATAGACAAACCAATTCATAAAATAAGCTTGAAATAGATAGACATGCATAATCAATCAACATTTCATAAAACCCTAACATAATTTATAATCAAAATCTATAATAAGAGATACTCATAGATGATATAACTTGAAAATATGTAATTTTCATAAAAAAGGAAGATTGGGCTCCATGGGTGAAAGGACCCAATGGATGAAACCCATATACCTCAAACTTGGGTTTTCTTGAGATGAGCTTGAAGAGAACTTAGAGCTTGAAGAGAATCCTTGAGTTCCAAAGTTATGCTTGAAATAATTGAAATTCGAATGGGATATTTGGTTAAGTTTTGGAGAGGTTTTTGAGTGATGTGCAGCTGAAAAATGGCTAAGTATGGGTTTTTATGCATAAGCGGGCGTGGGGCTATGACCCCAATTCCCTTGGACCCAATTCCCTTGGATGAGATAGAAAAACTAAGGAAAAACTTACATTGGTTCACGATGCGGATCTATCGTGGAGGAAAATTAATACTGATCCGCGCTCTTTGCGCATCGCGGCCAGGGCATAGACAAACACTGGATAAGCCAAATCAGTGAAAATTATTTTTTTCTATGGGTCCTCTAAAATCCTGGTTATACTCATTTTCCACTCAATTTCCCCCTGATCGAGAATATGAAGTTGAATTTTGATATCATGCACGAATTTTGATATATATGGAAATTACGCTTATGGACATTTTCAAAGCACATTTTGGGGTGTTTTAATATGTCCTCCTTGGAAACATTCATCCCCGAATGTCAAAGAAATGCTTTCTGGCTTAAATGGGCAGGGGCTTTCTATTTGCTTGCAATCTGCATAAGAGAAGTAATCATGAAGATTCCAACCTTAATATGAATGCAACAAAAGCATTTAAATATCATTTTCAAAAAGTCTCAACATGAGTGTCAAAAATCACCATAAACTTATTAGCATGAACATGAATGCATGCAAAATGACATAAGGGCTGAAACATAAAGCTTGAAATCATATAAGGGACTTAGATTAGTACCTTGGGCTTGAGTAGAGTGGAAGAGATATGGGTATCACTTTCTTATGTTTGCCTCGGCTTCCCATGTGATACTTTCAACTTATTGGTTCCTCCAAAGGACCTTGATGGAAGCTACATCTTTATTTCTCAACCTCTTCACTTCTCCATCCAAAATCTCCATCGGGACCTCCTCATAAGTCAAATTATCTTCTACAACACCCACAACCTCCAAGGGCACCATAACACTTGGGTCACCCATACACTTTCTGAACATGGATACATGGAAGACCGGATGGACCATATTCATCTCCATAGGCAACTCCAACTCATATGCAACCTTACCAACTCTCCTCAAAACTTTATTAGGACCCACTAATCTTGGGCTTAATTTTCCTTTCATACCAAATCAGATCACATCCTTCATGGGTGAAACTTTCAAGTAAACCCAATCACCAACATTAAACTCAAGATCTCTTCTCCTCACATCAGAGTAAGACTTTTGTCTACTTTGGGCTATTTGCAATCTCTCTCTTATCAACCTCTCCATCTCCAAGGCTTCCATGACTAAATTTGGACCTAGTAAAGCCATTTACCCCACTGCAAACCACCCAACCAGGGATCTACAACGCCTACCGTAAAGAGCTTCAAAAGGAGACATACCAATGTTTGAGTGATAGCTATTGTTGGAAGCAAATTTAATGAGTGGAAGATGTTCATCCCAACTATCCTTAAACTCTAAAATACAAGCTTTAAGCATATCCTCAAGGGTTTGGATAGTCTTCTTAGCATGACCATCCATTTGAGGATGAAAAGTTGTGCTGAGCTTAACCTTGGTACCAAGACCTCTTTGGAAGGACCTCTAAAAGTGAGAAGTGAATTGAGCACCACGATCCAAAATGATAGATAAGGGCACCCTATGCAATATAACCAACTCATGTATATACAACTTGGAATAATCTTCGGCACCATAAGTAGTTTTAATCTATAAGAAGTGGACTTACTTTGTCATTCTATCCACAATAACCCAGATAGAGTCAAAATGTTTCCTAGTCTTAGGCAACCCAACCAAAAAATCCATATTGATCTCTTCCCCCTCTAAGTAGGGATCTCTATATCTTAGGCTAGGGCCTTTGATGTTCGGCCTTCACTTGGTTTCAATTGTGATATCTGGATATGAACTTGGCAATGTCCCTATTCATACCACTCACCAATACACCTTCCTTAAGTATCTATACATATTTGTAGAACCGGGGTGAATGGAATAAGATGAATTATGGGCCTCCTTTAAAATTAATTCTCTGAAATCAACTGCATTTGACACACACAATCTACCTTGGTACCTAAATACACCATCTCCCCCATGAGAGAAAACCTCTACCTTACCATCTTTCACCAAGGCCTTCAACTCTAGCAAGGCAGGATCAAGATCTTTTTTTGCCATTACCTCCTCAATCAAGGAAGACTTAGAACCATCAACAACTACTACACCACCATTATCAACTTTATCCAACCTAACCCCCAATCTAGCCAACCGATGAACCTCTCTAGCCACCTCTTTGCCACCATCTTTAACATGAGCTACACTATCCACAAATACCCTACTTAGAGCATTGGCCATAATATTTGCTTTGCCGGGGTGATAATGCACACTCATATCATAATCTTTAAGGAGCTCTAACCACCTTATTTGTCTCAAGTTATGATCTTTTTTGGATGAACATATATTGGAGACTTTTGTGGTTGATAAACACATCAACGTGAACCCCATATAAGTAGTGACACCAAATTTTCAAAGCAAATACCATAGCCGCCAATTCAAGATCGTGGGTGGGATAATTCTTCTCATGCACCTTAAGCTATCTAGAGGCATATGTTAAACCTTACCACTTTGCATCATAACACACCCCAAACCAATTCTTAAGGCATCACAATATACAACAAATACAACCCTTTCGGTAGTGATATGATAGGAGCGGAGATAAGTCTATCTTTAAAAGTTTGGAAACTCTTTTCACATTTATCTGTCCATACGAATTTGGCCTTCTTTTGTGTCAACTTAGTCATTAGAGAGGCAATTGAAGAGAATTAATTTACATACCTCCGGTAATAACCCGCCAAACCTAAGAAGCTTCTAATGTCTGATGGAGTCGAAGGTCTAGGCCAATTTTTAATCACCTCCGTCTTCTTAGGATCTACATTAATGCCATCACCCAACATCACATGCCCTAGAAAAGCAACCTCTTTCAACCAAAACTCATATTTTTCATATTTAGCATATAACTTCTCCTCCCTCAAGATTTGTAACACCATCCTTAAGTGATTCACATGCTCCTCCTCACTATGGGAATAAATTAAGATATCATTAATGAAAACCACCACAAATAAGTTAAGGTAGAGTTTAAAGACCCTATTCGTAAGATGCATAAATATAGCCGGTGCATTACTCAACCCAAAGGACATAACCATAAACTCAAAGTTCCCAAACTTAGTCCAGAAAGCCATCTTGGGAATGTCACATCCCTTACTTTCACTTGGTGATACCTGGACTGAAGAACAATCTTGGAAAAGTGACTAGCCCCTTGAAGTTGATCAAAAAGGTCATCAATTCTTGGTACAGGGTACTTGTTCTTTATGCTGATTCTATTAAATTGTCGGTAATCAATGCATATTCTAAGAGAACAATCCTTTTTCTTCACAAGTAACACCGGTTTACCCTAAGGTGACTTACTAGGCCTTATAAAACCCTTCTCCAACAAATCCCTCAATCGCTCCTTCAACTCCTTTAACTCCGCTGGGACCATGTGGTAAAGGGGAATAAAAATGGGTTATGTATCGAGAAGGAGGTCTATACCAAAGTCTATTTCTCTTTTGGAAGGAACACTGGAAAGCTCATCGGGAAAGACATCAAGAAACTCATTAACCACAGGAATCGACTCAATAAAAAAGACTTTGGACTCCATCCCTAACCCCCACAAGATGAAAAAGACAACCCTTAAAAATCAACTTTTGGGCTTTAAGGCAAGATATGAATCTACCCTTGACCACTACATCACAACTTTCACACTCAAGGATGGGCTCATTAGGAAATTAGAATTTAACCCTATGGGTTCAACAATCAAATAGAAGCATAATATGCATGCAACCAATCCATCCCAAGAATGACATCAAAATCCACAATACCTAATTCAACAAAATCACAAGGCAAGATTTTATGCAATATAAACACGGGATAATTTCTATAGACTCTTTTAGCAACAATGGACTCACTAATATGGTTAGACATTTCATAAGGTTCACACAACAATTCGGGACTAACATGAAGCTTTTTGGCAACAAAAGGAGTAATAAAAGAAAGTTTCACTCGAGTCTATCAAAGCATACACATCAAAATAAAAAACCTTTAACATACCGGTGACAACATCGGGCACCTCATCCATCCCTTGTCTCCCTTAAAGAGCACATAATCTATTTTACCTTGGAGTACCTCTTTGTTGGCCTCCTTTTGTCCTTGGATCCGTATTTGCACCTTGGCCTTGTGGATGGCCATCTCTACCTTTGTTTTGAGCATAGGCATAATCAATCATCTTATGACCCACTTCTCCACAACCATAGCAAGCATTAGAGTCCTTCAAATATGGGCCATTATAGTTCCTACCACATCTTTGGCATATAGGGTTAGGCACCCTACCACCACCACTTTGGAATCTTGGATTGTTATTAGAAAACCACCTATTAGGAGCATTGGAAGACCCTAGGCCTTGGAACTTGTGGCCTTGAGGAAACTGGCCACCCGGAAACCTTGGAATCCACCTTCAAAATGAGCCCACTTGGACTTACCACTTCTTCACTATCTAAGCTTTTCTCCCTCTAGTTGCTCGTTGTATGTCATGAGATAAAACAAATCCATATCACCACTAACATGGCGGTATGACACTCCTTATTAACTAAGTTGGACACACCCGAAACAAATTTGTTCATCCTTAATCTAAGCTCAACAACCAATTATGGAGCATACTTGGAGAGTTGGTTGAGCTTACGGGCATACTCCCTCACACTCATGGAACCTTGCTTAAGGTTCATAAACTCTATCATTTTAGTCTCCCTTAGCTCAGTAGGAAAGAACCGATTGAGGAATGCAATTTTGAAATCCTCTCAAGGAATAGCATCTTCATCTCTCCTCTCCAATTTCCACTGGTTGAACCAAATTTAGGCCACACTTTTGAGTTGGTACACCGCTAACTCTGCTTTTTCCTCCGAATTGACCCCTCTAATAGATGGCACTTTGTATACCTCATCTATGAACTCTTGGGGATCCTCATATGTCTTGGATCCATAGAACTCCGGTGGGTTCATTCTAGTGAAATCTCTCACCCTAGAATCCAGAGTGAGAGCATGAGGGGCTTGGACCCCTTGGTGAATTTGGTTGGTCATAGCATGAGCCAACATAGTAATAATATCCCGAAACTCATCTTGAGCTACCCCTCCAGCTTGATGAGCTTGAGGAGCGGGAGAGGCTGATTGCTCCTCGGGTATACGGGCTCTCCTTAGTCTCCCTCTTGGAATTGGCATGATCTAAAAGAGCAAAAGTATTCGTTAGGTGAAAAAGCCTTACACTAACTCTTCTTACTCTTCCCCTTGGAATCGACATGATCTAGAAGGAAAAAAGAGCATTAATTAGGGGAAAAGCCTTATAGTTACACCTAAAGCATGATATAGACCATGAAGAAGTGAAACATTTTCTAAAACATCTCATAGCCTCCCATTCATAGTTGTGGCGCGCTTCACAACCATGAATAAGACCCTAATTGGTACTCTATGTTGGATTTTGAGGACTAGTAATAACCTAGTGCTCTGATACAATGTTTGTCAAAACACAAGCCTAGGGCCTAGATGTGACACAGTGAATGGGAACTTGAAGGAACCCCAATCAAGTATCTTAGCATATCAAACACATATCCTTCATCATGGAAGAAAAATAAATATGACATGAGATATAAATAAGAGAAGCGGGACTAAGGGAAGTCTTGATAATTCATAAAACATTCAAGAGTCAAGCTCATAGCATAATTACATCAAATGTTCCAACAACACCTCTAACATAGATTGGAGCGGGGACCAAGACACTCTACGGGCTCACCCTCATAATAACAAGTGTTCAACATGAAGAAGTCTCAACATAGCAAGAGTAGTAAAGATAGTGTCCTTAGGCTTGAGGACTCACCAAAGCTTATCTTCTGAAATACCAAAACTAGCCATGTGGAGAATGATTGAGAGGTGCTCCGGTCCCTACATGAATATTATGTAGGCATAGAGTACACGTTAGTACGTTTGAATGTACTAAATATGTAGGATGCAATGCAACAAGACATAAGCAAACATAGTCAAAATGTATAATCATAAGTAATGGATAAGTATAATATCAATATGGCATGCATGATCAATGCTTGAGGTAAAACATACTTGTAAATCATATACCTTGCATAATATATATACATGTATGGGAAGAGACCATAACCAACATAGACCAAGCGAATTACTACTTGGAATCCAAGCCATATCACCCCTTGTAAGGTGATAAAGGTATCAACCACTCAACAAGGTGATTGGGCATGTCACCCCCTAACAAGGTGATCGAGGTATCCACCCCTCAACATGGTAATTGGGCATGTCACCCCCCAACAAGGTGATCGAAGTATCCACCCCTCAACATAATGATTAGGAATGTCACCCTCTAACAAGGTGATCGAGGTATCCATCTCTCAACATAGTGATTGGGCATGTCACCCCCCAACAAGGTGATTACGGCATGTCATCCCCTCAACAAGGTGATTGGGCATGTCACCCCAAACAAGGTGTAGTCTACTTGCAACACCATAGATACTTTTCATGAATTCAATGCATAAATGCATGCCCTTAATCATCTTAAAATCACTTGACTTATAAACCATGCAATAGATTATCAATAACTTGAGAATCCTTGTCAAGACATTTTATCAAACACTTGGTGGGTTCATAATGCTAGTTCAAAATCATGCAATTCAAGAGTGAAATAATATGAGAAAATTCAATGTAAATCAACCCACTAACACATAGGAAAATCCTCATGTAGGTTACCTTTAAATCCATCATCAATCCTCATAATAGATCATATTTTCATAGGTCAAAACATGCATACTTTCAATTGACAAATGAATTCATAGTACAAGCTTGAAATAGATAGACATGCATAATCAATCAATATTTAATAAAATCCTAATATTTGTAATCAAGATCCATAATAAGAGATACCCATAGATGATATAACTTGAAAACATATATTTTTTATAAAAAGAAAGATTGGGATCATGGGTGAAAGGACCCAATGGATGAAACTCACATACCTCAAACTTGAATTTTCTTGAGATGAGCTTGAAGAGAACTTGGAGCTTGAAGAGAATCCTTGAGTTCCAAAGTTATGCATGAAATACTTGAAATTTGAATGAGATATTTGATTAAGCCTTGGAGAGATTTTTGAGAGGGTCTTAAGTGATTAGAGTTGAAAAATGGCTAAGTATGGGTGTTTTTACGCATAAGTGGTCATGGGGCTATGAACCCAATGCTGGTAGAGATAGAAAAATCAAGGAAAAACTTACATTGGTCTACAGCTGGTCCACGATGTGGACCCATTGTGGAGGAAAATTAACACTGATCTGCGCCCCAAGTGCGTTGCGGCCAGTGCGCGAATAGATACTGGATAAGCAAAAGTGAAAATTAATTTTCGCTATGGGTCCTCTAACTCCATTATTGATATTATGGAGTTTTGGTAATTTAACAAACCATGGGAATAGAGAAGACATATGAATGATATATGTTGTGTACCTGAAAATGAAAAAAAATTAGCATTACCCACTCAATTGTGCCTTCTGATCGAGAATATGAAGTCAGATTTTTGATATCATGCACGAATTTTGAGATATATGTAAATTACAATTTTGGGCATTTTCGAAGCACATTTTGGGGAGTTTCAGTTATATTAAATATATAATTATGAGTTTATGAGATAAATTTAAGGTAGAAAATTTATATAAATTAATTGATAGTAAGTAATTTTCTCAAGAGGATAGATGTTTCTCCACATGCAAATTACCTCGATCAGTAGACTTAAGAATCAGTATTCAGTAATAATATTTATTCTAAAAAATATTTACTGTGTCGACTTTTTTACATTATTGGTTGTGAAACTAACACGTGTATACAAAGAAAAATCAATCGTTTGAGTTAGAAAAGTATAAAGTGAAATTGTACAAAAAGAAAATTTAACAAGCTTTACATGATATATAATCAACTGCTAAATTAATTAAGAAATCATGATTTTTTTATTATTTAAAATTTAAGATAATATAATTTATTTGTATCTCTTAATATTTTAATGACATTGAATTATTTATATTAGGTGAATACTATTAGTATAAAAAGTGAAACTAAAAGAACCATCTGATTTCATTCGTTCTCAATGATATTGAAGTACTTATATTAGGTGAATACTATTAGTATAAAAAGTGAAACTAAAAGAAGTTGGAGATTTTATCCATGAACCAATGTGCAAAATACAAAACAAACAACTTTATGTCAAGAACTAGAAAGTCCAACTTTCTTTTTATTTGGTTGTGAGAACAGAAACAAATTTTATATTTCACTGTAGTTAATCTTTGATTTTCTAAAAAAGAAAAAAGAAGCAGATAATGGCTTTTAGGAGTGTTATTAATAACCTTACATGAAATTTTTATACTTGTCTTTTGACAAGTCATGCAATATGAAGAACTCATCCTCAGAGAAAGTGTAAAGAAGTATAAGCAACGAAAAATTTGTGAAGTACAGGAAGAATGCATTTCATAATTCAAAAATTGTGTAAAGATATTCTAGTTTTTCTTTTACTAAGAGTTAAAAATATAATAATATACAATTTGTATGTCTATGTTTTATAATGTTACGCAATATCATTCTTTATACTTAACTATAAAATTTAATATGAATATAATCAATTTGTATGTTTTCAAATGTGCATGTATTAATATATATATATATATATACATACACTTTTGTTGATCTAATTTGTGGTTATAATTATGCTTTTAATAACTAGAATTGAAGGAAGCCTTGGAGTAATTGGTAAAGTTGATGTCATGTGATCAGAAGGTCACGGGTTCAAACCTTGATAACATCCTTTGGTATGTTAAGGTAAGACTAAATACAATAGATTCTTGTGGTCAGGCACTTCCCTGAAAGTGCACCGAGCTTGCCTTTTTTTTAATAACTAGAATATCAATAAGTGAAGAAAAAATCTGCTTGTTGAAAAGAGGTATAATAGCTGGATTTTTGTCATCGTTAAAGCTTTTTTAATGACCAAATTTTTGTTGTCATTAAAAACTTTTAAGGACGAAGCTTTTAATGACCGGTGACGATGAGATTTTTACCAGTCGTTATTGACTAACAACGACCAGATTATTACATTTAGGATGGGATTTTTCCTCATTAAAGACCTATTTTCTTGCAGTAATCATAAATGTTGCAGTGTATAACTGAATAACTATACCTTAAATAACTAAGAAGTAAAACATGAATGATTATCAAAATAGTGTAAGCTTTACAAATATCAAGTGCAATGATATAACTGAGTAATAATGTACTTTTCTTTCTTAAGGAGTTTCTCTAATAAAAAATCATCACTATGAGACTCATAATGATAGAATATCTTATCCACATTGCAAAACCACATGTTACTTTGCTAAAAGTAAAGAATGAACTTAACTTAGGATCTATTCAAAGCCCTCACTAAGGCTAGGTGAGGAGTCGCCTGAATCAATAACAGGATCATATCTATGCTAGTGGTGTAGGTCATGGGGATTAAAGTTGTCTTTACTTTTATACAACTTGGTACTCAATCCCACTCTAAAAAACATGCAATAATGCTCATACTAGTAATAACTGAGTTAAGTAAATACTAAAATTACTTCTTCATAATATAAGTAAAACTTTTCTTTGTCTTTTTAAAATACTTTCTAAAACTCCATTATTGATATTATGGAGTTTTGGTAATTTAACAAACCATGGGAATAGAGAAGACATATGAATGATATATGTTGTGTACCTGAAAATGAAAAAAAATTAGCACATTAAAGCGCAGGTAGAATGCATTTCATATTTCAAAAATTGTGTAAACATATTCTAGTTTTTCTTTTACTAAGAGTTAAAAATATAATATCATACAATTTGTAATGTTACGCAATATCATTCTTTATACTTAACTATAATATTTAATATGAACATAATCAATTTGTATATTTTCAAATGTGCACGCATTTGTATATGTGTGTCTATGTTTATATATGCACTTTTGCTGATCTAATTTGTGGTTATAATTATGCTTTTAATAACTAGAACTGAAGGAAGCCTTGGAGCAACTGGTAAAGTTGTTGTCATATGACCAGAAGGTCACGGGTTCAAACCTTGACAACATCCTTTGGTATATTAAGGTAAGACTACATACAATAAATTCTTGTGGTCAGGCGCTTCCCCAGAAGTGCACCGAGCTTGCCCTTTTTTTTAATAACTAGAATATCAATTAGTGAAGGAAAAATCTGGTTGCTGAAAAGAGGTATAACAACTAAATTTTTGTCATCGTTAAAGCTGTTTTAATGACCAAATTTTTGTTGTCATTAAAAACTTTTAAGGACGGAACTTTTAATGACTGGTGATGATGAGATTTTTACCAGTCGTTATTGACTAATAATGACCAGACTAATACTTTTAGGATGGGATTTCTCCTCATTAATGACCTATTTTCTTGCAGTGACCATAAATATTCCAGTGTCCAATGACAACAATGCATAAAATGGATGGTACATAAAATGGTTAAATGAATTATAAGCTGACTGAAGCTATAACTGACTAACTGTACCTTAAATAACTAAGAAGTAAAGCATGAATGATTATCAAAATAGTGTAAGCTTTACAAATATCAAGTGCAACGATATAACTGAGTAATAATGTACTTTTCTTTCTTAAGGAGTTTCTCTAATAAAAAATCATCACTTTGAGCCTCATGATGATAGAATATCTTATCCACATTGCAGAACTACATGTTACTTTGCTAAAGTAAAAAATGAACTTAATATAGAATCTATTCAAAGCCCTCACTAAGGCTAGGTGAGGAGTCGCCCGAATCAATAACATGATCCTATCAATGTTAGTGGTACAGGTCATGGGGATTAAAGTTGTCTTTACTTTTACACAAATTGGTACTCAATCCTACACTAAAAAACATGCAATAATGCTCATAATAGTAATAACTTAGTTGAGTAAATACTCAAATTACTTCTTTATAATATAAGTAAAAAAAATTTGACTTTTTGAACTACTTTCTAAAACTTCATTATTGATATTATAGAGTTTTGATTATTTAACAAATCATGGGAACAGAGAAGGCACCTAAATCGATATATGTTGTGAACCTGAAAGTGACAAAAAATAGTACATTGAAGCACAAGAAGAATGCATTTCATATTTCAAAAATTGTGTAAACATATTCTAGTTTTTCTTTTACTAAGAGTTAAAAATATAATATCATACAATTTGCATGTCTATATTTCATAATGTTATGCAATATCATTCTTTATACTTAACTATAATATTTAATATGATTATAATCAATTTGTATGTTTTCAAATATGCATGTATTTGTATATATATGTGTGTGTATGTATATATATGCACTTTTTCCGATCTAATTTGTGGTTATAATTATGCTTTTAATAACTAATACTGAAGGGAGCCTTGGAGCAACTAGTAAATTTGTTGTCATGTGACTAGAAGGTCACAGGTTCAAACCTTGATAACATCCTTTGGTATGTTAAGGTAAGTCTACATACAATAGATTCTTGTAGTCAGGCCCTTCCCCGAAAGTGCACCGAGCTTGCCCTTTTGTTTAATAACTAGAATATCAATTAGTGAAGGAATAATTTGGTTGCTGAAAAGAGGTATAACAGCTAAATTTTTGTCTTCGTTAAAGCTGTTTTAATGACCAAATTTTTGTTGTCATTAAAAACTTTTAAGGACGGAACTTTTAAATACTAGTGATGATTAGATTTTTACCATCGTTATTGACTAATAACGACCAGATTAATACTTTTAGGATGGGATTTCTCCTGGACGGAACTTTTAAATACTAGTGATGATTAGATTTTTACCATCGTTATTGACTAATAACGACCAGATTAATACTTTTAGGATGGGATTTCTCCTGGACGGAACTTTTAAATACTAGTGATGATTAGATTTTTACTATCGTTATTGACTAATAACGACCAGATTAATACTTTTAGGATGGGATTTCTCCTGGACGGAACTTTTAAATACTAGTGATGATTAGATTTTTACTATCGTTATTGACTAATAACGACCAGATTAATACTTTTAGGATGGGATTTCTCCTTATTAATGACCTATTTTCTTGCAGTGATCATAAATATTGCAGTGTCAAATGACAACAATGCATAAAATGGATGGTACATAAAATGGTTGAATGAATTATAAGCTGACTGAAGCTATAACTGAATAACAATACCTTAAATAACTAAGAAGTAAAGCATGAATGATTATCAAAATAGTGTAAGCTTTACAAATATCAAGTGCAATGATATAACTGAGTAATAATGTACTTTTCTTTCTTAAGGAGTTTCTCTAATAAAAAATCATCACTATGAGTCTCATGATGATAGAATATCTTATCCATATTACAGAACCACATGTTACTTTGCCAAAGTAAAGAATGAACTTAACTTAGGATCTATTCAAAGCCCTCACTAAGGCTAGGTGAGGAGTCACCCAAATCAATAACATGATCCTATCTATGCTAGTGGTGCAGGTCATGGGGATTAAAGTTGTCTTTACTTTTTACACAAATTGGTACTCAATCCCTCTCTAAAAAAAATGCAATAATGATCATACTAGTAATAACTGAGTTGACTAAATACTCAAATTACTTGGTTATAATATAAGTAAAACTTTTCTATCTTTTTAAACTACTTTCTAAAACTTTATTATTGATATTATGGAGTTTTGATGATTTAACAAACTATGGGAACAGAGAAGACACCTGAATCGTTATATGTTGTGAACCTGAAAGTGACAAAAAATAGTACATTGAAAGTTCTATTATTTTGTGAACCCGATATATGTTGTGAACCCGATATTATGTAGTTTTGTTGTTTTATTGATTGTTGTTCTGACAAGGGACCTGGTCCCTAGATATTCGGTGGATGCATACGTTTGATCAATTATGCTTCCTTTGAAATAACCTATTTTTCTTAATAGCATTTGGAACACTCAAGTTCAATTTAAACTCTTCTTCCATTAAATAGCTTAGAAGTACTTTTACTTCGATTGAAAAAATGCATCATATATTGCCATGACCTGACCTTTTTGGTCATAATTACGCTTGTTAAACCCCACCTATAGGCAAGACAACTGAAAATACATGATACTTGTCTTAGCAGCTAAGCATAACGATAGCTAACATCAATAATAAAAGCCAAAGATAGAACTTACTCCAGAACTTGGAAGTTACCTTTACAGAGCTACTATAGACTCAATATATATATAGAACCAAAAAAACACCTTACATATAAAAGCCAATACTATAAAAATACAAGGCTAGTGTCTTCATACAAAGGATGACCAAAGGACAAAAGGAGACTGTAGAATATATGAAATTGCTAATGCTCACCAAAGTCTCCTGAAGTATCTACAAAGCTCCTAGCTCAACATCCATAGCTCATACCTGAACTTACACCACAAGTAGATGCAAAAACATATGGGTGAGTACCGAGGAAGGTACCCAGTAGGCATTATTAGTCGATTGAGTGAAATATAGTATATATGGGAAGATCAAATATAATAAAATGTTGCAATGCTAGATACTAAACCCAGGCCTAAATTAAGTATGTCTATAGAACCATGGGACCCTAACTTAATGTACTAAAGCAATATACAATGGTATGAGCTGACAGAATTTGAAAGATAAGTGTCATCTATGTCTAGTGATATGCTGTCAAAATATAATACTTTTGATAGTTAAAACATAGAATTTTGTATGCTCTCAATGTGATTTTAGTAGATTTGGTGTGTTTTTTATGTTTGTTTTGCAAGATTATAGGGTTGGCACAATTTTTGGACTAAGTGTGTAGAATTTGCTGAGGCAGAAGGTTCACGAGACCTTTTACAGGTCGTAGAGAATTCTATGAGCTGTAGATATGGTTTCGTATAAACTTCTAGTGAAGGGTGATTTTCTGAAGTTAAATCTATGAATATGCAGATGAGTCGTAGAAGATTTTACGAGCCGTAGACTTCGTGTCATGCCTTGAGGATTAAAAAGTGGGAAATTACTAAAAAGTCACCAGAGAAAACCCCCAACGGGCCATAGAACTTTATAAGGGTCATAGAAGGGTGTCATGGAATTCAACCCCAGATTTTAAAGAAGCAATACATGAAAGCGCAACTATGGCCTGTAAAAAATTACACGACCCATAGAAGCTCCCATAGAGTCTGCCAACCCAGTTTTCCTAATCTATTTTGGTTTTATATATTAAAGACTATTAATAAAATTTGTAGGTTATTTTTTTATGGAACATTACAGAACAGTAGAGAACAATAGAGAGCTTTGAGAGAAACACTTGTAAAACTTTATTTTTTATTTTAATTTCAATCTTGTGATTCTTGGTGAAGAGTTTGCATTCCTTGTTCTTAATTCTCTTGTGTAAGTGCTCAATTATGTTCTTCAAATTCATAAGTCTTGCATCTACACTGATCATGAGTAGCTAAATCGACAACTGAAGTTATGGGAACCATGAAAAACTAACAAGGTAAAATCAGATAATTCATAACTCTTCAAAAATATGCATGTGTGTATTAATTAATTCTCTTTGATTTGAATGATTTTTAATAGTGGCCAATGTTAGAACTAGCCTAGTGTTACTGAATGGATCAAGGTAGTAATGAAAAGGAAAAGAGCTTAATTAATAAGATTCGATTGATATTTCTCGCCTAACCAACTGAACTGGGCTAAGGAGAGGTTGTACTGGAACAATAGGTAAGAGTTAGTAATTCCACACCACAGGGATTGATCAAATTACATAGTGAAATTCTCCTCTAGCCTGGGCCAAAGGGCTTGGTGAACTTAACTTACCATTCTGTATGCTACACACTGGAAAATAATTTGATTATCTGGTAATACTGAGTAGGGAATCATGGGGAACACAATACCCTAGTTACTCTTCATACTGATTTAAAACCTATCTTAGTTTAGAACTACTTCTTATAGTAATTTACAAACCCCCTCCCCCAGGAAGAAAATAAGGTTAATCAAACTGAATTGTCTTGAATTCTTCCAAGTCTACAATGTTCCCTATGGAATCGATTCTAATCTCGATTAGGTTATATATCTTGATAATAACTATATTAGCCTAAAAAAGGAGGTGTAGCTTGGGCGACATCAAGATTTTGGTGCCGCTGTTGGGGAATACTGCTAGATTTGTTTAATTCAAGTAGTTTGGGGATTAATCCTTATTTCCCTTATTTACTTTTTTGTTATTTTTGTTCTATTTTAGGGTACATCTATAGTGTATGCCCAATACATAGAGCTAAGGCATTCCCTTGACTTTGTTTGCCCAGAGATTCAGAGAAAACTAAGAAGGATGGCCCAATATAATGCAAACAACACCGCGAATGCAGCTCTAAACTGAAATGAGAATGAGAATATGAATAATTACAACCCACCTCCTCTTGAGGACATTGATCCATAACTATAACACTTCAATGCCGAATCTTATCTGTGGAACCAATATCGACTAAACCTTATCGCTATGCATATTAATGGAGCCATTGTGTTATAACCACTACTGGATGACACGTAGTTCGGGACTGGGTAACAGTGTGTTCTATTCAAAATGTGTAGGTACATGGCAGAGTCAGCCAAAGATGTTGTAGAACCATAAGTTGTTCATGAGCATACCATCAAAGGATCTGCATAGTTATTTACATAATATT
This sequence comes from Solanum virginianum, assembly GCA_000787875.1. Classification (NCBI taxonomy): domain Eukaryota; kingdom Viridiplantae; phylum Streptophyta; class Magnoliopsida; order Solanales; family Solanaceae; genus Solanum; species Solanum virginianum. Next base: position 64,124 of record DF363113.1, read on the forward strand.
ATGGTTGTATGTAAGAGTATAATAGGAACACAGAATCTATCCATGGATATTGTGGGACTTTACGTCTTCCCACTATCTCTAATAGGCAATGTAGCGCTATGGCTATCTGAGCTCCTATAGAGTTCGATTATCAGTTGGCCTGAGTTGCAGAAGGCCTTTTTAGAGAGGTACTTTTCAAGATCAAAGAAGCTCAAGTTGAAAGATTAAATTAACAACTTTGAGCAACTTTTTGGTGAGTCGATCAGTACTACATGGGAGTGATCACAAATTGCTTGAAAAGTGTCCCTAACCACAAAAGAATTGATGATGCCTTGGTAGAAATCTTATACTATGCCATGAATGAGAATAGTCAAGCATGTGTTGATACCATCATGGGGCATATATTTAGATCAACCATTTACAAGGATTGCTGAGAAGCTGGAAAAGGTGGTCAAGATGAATCTTGCATGGGGGCAAAGAGATAGATCATCTACCAAAAGTTCATGTACTGTCAGTATTAGTTTGGAGCAAGCTAAAATAAATAAGGAGATAATCTAAGAGCTTGATTGGATTCGTACCAGCATAGAGGTGATAATGAAGTAGAATCAGGAATGAGTTAATGTAGTCATTCATCAGCCTCCACGAACACTCATGTTTGAGGATCCCTGCTATTAGGAGGTCACTTACTTTATTGCTGATTAGACAGGGGTTTTTCAGACCAATGCCTAAGGGTCTAATTAGGACTATTGGCTTAAAGGTCAAGGAAACAAAGGTCAGATC